>PISW01005758.1:0-125275 GCA_004023785.1 Mungos mungo
GGGGTGTGCAGGGGGGGCTCAGTTTTATCCCAGGACGGTCCAGCCAGACGCCACCCCTCCTCTATCCCCTTTTACTCCTATTCCTCAGCAGGTTGCTTCAGAATCGCCCCCCATTTCTTGATTTCTCCCCGTGAGTAGGAATACAGGGAACATTTCCTTTATAAAATTCTGTATTCTTTGGATTCCTTTTTATTTTTTAAATGTTTATTTATTTTTGACAGAGAGAGAGAGCGCGTGCATGCGTATGGGAGCGAGCAGGAGAGGTGCAGAGAGAGAGGGAGACACAGAATCTGAGGCAGGCTCCAGGCTTGAGATGTCAGCACAGAGCCCGACGCAGGACTTGAACTCACAAATGGTGAGATCACAACCAGAGCCAAAGTTGGACACTTAAACCGACTGAGCCACCCAGGCGCCCCTCTTCTTTTCATTTTTTAGGTAAAGTAGGGACAACTTGCTGTGTGACCCCAGGCAAATCATTTAGCCTCTCTGAGCCTCAACAGCCCCTTTTGTCAAGATAATAATTGTATCTACTTGACAGCATGGCGGTCATAGGTGTAAATTGGTCCCCAAACAGTAAGTATGGCCGTCGCAGAGCTCCCCAGGAGCCTCCACAAGGGAAAATATTCTGGAAGGAGGCAAGAGGCACAAGGAAGCCACACTGAGAGGCGGGAGTGGGTCTCTGCACAGGAAAATCTGATAGTTAATTACTCAGGTAGTTAACACTGGAGAGCTCCGCGATCTTTACCCCCCACGCTCCAGGCTCTCGCTGTCCCTGGCCCCAGGGGGCACCCTGGCCCGGCTGCTCAGGCCGGAGCCCACAGCTGACTGCTTCCCACCCTGTGCTGCTCAGACCCCTTCTGCCGGCAGACTCCCCGCCCCCCCCCCACCAGGTCAGAAGTTATAAATGAAGCCAGGCTCGCCACTCTTGCTAAAGAAACAGGGCAGTGTTCCGAGGAGGCTTTTACTTTCCTGTCATTCATGCGGGACAGGAAGCAAGTGTCAATGATTCTTTCCGGATTTGGCTCAGCCACCTGTCAGCTCAAGTCTGTCACCAGAACAGCGAGCGATCGCCCAGCGAGGCGAGCAACCTAGCAACCGGAAGCTCACGTTGCTTCCAGAGGTCAGTTTCCCAGGCTCCGTGTGGTCAAAGCAGTCCCTCAAGGTCAGACGCACAGGGACCAAGGCGAGCGCCAGCGTGACATCTGGCGCATCGCACAGGAACACCTGTGTACCGGGCACGAACATCCTCTCTCTCTGCGCACCCCAGGACGTAGGTTTCCTTCAGACGGTTGGGAAACTCCTTTTTTCCCCAACCATCATTTAAAAAACGAACTGTGAGATCATGACCTGAGCTGAAGTCGGAGGCTTAACTGACTGAGCCACCCAGGCGCCCCTCTCAACCATCATTTAAGTTAGAAGTATTTGATGTTGGGGGCACCTGGGTGGCTCAGTTGGTTAAACATCCAACTTCAGCTCAGGTCATGATCTCACTGTCATGGGTTCGAGCCCCGCGTTGGGCTCTGTGCTGACAGCTCAGAGCCTGGAGTTTGCTTCTGATTCTGCATCTCCTTCTCTCTCTGCCCCTCCCCCACTCACGCTCTGCCTCTCTCTCTCTCAACAATAAATAAACATTTAAAAAAAATTAAAAGAAAAAAAGAAGCATTTGGTGTTGATAATCACATGGCTCAATGCATTTGAGGAAACTCATAGACCTCAGTAAAAAGGATGAATTTTACTTTACGTAACTTACACCTTATATTTCAAAGAGACAATACTTGGGGAAAACAAAACATTCATATCGCATGCGGGTGTACGTGTTTGTTAAAATGCATCCACCTGAATGCTTAAGGTAAGATGCGTTTTATTTAACAAAAATCATACCTCAATAAAGTGTGCGATTGCCCTACTGTACGTTTTAAAGACTGGGCTCTGGAATTTTATTTGATAGGATTTGTTGCAAAATTGAGGCCATTGGAACTCAGTTTTACTGATAGAAATCTGGGAGGCGGGTAAGAGGGGGTGCCTGGGTTGTTCAGTTGCTTAAGTGTCTGACTCTCTATTTCGGCTTTCTCCTCCACTCTCTTGAGTTCTCTCTGTCTCTCTCTCTTTATCAAAATAAATCAATAAACTTAAAAAAAAAGTCAGGGGTAATGAAAATATTTTATCTTTTTAGATTTTTCTCCTTTGAAGATTTTTTTAAATGTTTATTTTTGGGAGAGAGAGAGAGAGAGAGAGACATCATGAGTCGGGGAGGGGCAGAGAGAGAGGGAGACACAGGCTCCCGGCTCCAAGGTGTCAGCATAGAGCCTGACACGGGGCTCAGACTCACGAATGGTGAGATCATGACCTGAGCTGAAGTCGGACACTTAACCGACTGAGCCACCCAGACGCTTCTATTTTTCTTTTTTCTTTCTTTTTTTAAAAAATGTTTTCTTATTTATTTTGAGAGAGAGAGAGATAGAGAGAGAGAGAGAAGAGCAAGCACGAGTCGGGGAGGGACAGGGAGAGAGAGAATCCCAAGCAGGCTCCATGCTGTCAGCACAGAGCCCCATGCAGGGCTCGATCCCATGAACCTTGAGATCCTGACCTGAGCCTAAACCAAGAGTCAGATGTTCAATCCACTGAGCCACCCTGGCATCCATCCCCGTTTTTTTTTTAACTTTTACTTTTTTTAATGTTTAAAAAAAAATTTTTTTTTTTGAGAGACAGAGACAGTGTGAGCAGGGAGGGTCAGAGAGAGAGGGAGACACAGAATCCAAAGCAGGCCCCAGGCTCTGAGCTAGCTGGCAGCACAGAGCCCGACGTGGGGCTCGAACCCACGAACTGCGAGATCATGACCTGAGACAAAGCCGGACACTTAACTGACTGAGCCCCCCAGGCGCCCCAGTAATTTTACTTTTTAAAGTAATCTCTACAGCCAACGGGGGTCTAGAACTCACGGCCTAGAGATCAAGAGTTGAATGCTCTTCCGACTGAGCCAGCCAAGCGCCCCGAAAATACTTTATATTCTTAAAAGACACTTAAAAGGCATGTGGCCCTTTCCTGTTACTTAACTGAGGGTTTTTCAAACTAGGATCCCGAGGAACCCTAAGGGCTCCTCATACTCCATACCCGCTTTTCACCCGACCTATCGTCAGAGCTGCCTCCTTTCTCTGTGTCCCTCAAAGCTTCTCCCTGAAAAGTTCTGAGACTAAAGGGTTTGAAGAATCAGAACCCTCAAAAAATGACAAGTTGGGCCTCGGGATCTTCAAGGAAGGGAGCCTGTGACCTTGTTGATCCTGGCCAGGCTCTCTGCCTTCCTGTCCCCTCGTTTCCTTTCGGTTCCTCAGAGCTGGTGCCCCCTGTCTTTCCCCAGGGCCTTGGGACGTGTGGTTGCTCCCTTCCACCCAGAAAGCCCTCCGTCACTGCTTCTCTTGCTTAACTTTTACTTACCCTCTGATTTCTGCTCAGACATCTCTTCCTCCACAAAACCTCCCTGGATTCTTCCATCGGGGGCCGGGTTTTTTGTTTTTCTTTTTAATTTCTGTAAGTTTATTTAGTTTGAGACAGGGGGAGGAGGGACAGAGGGAAGGAAGGAGAGAGAATCCCAAGCAGGCGCCACACTGTCAGCATGGAACTTGATCCGGGGTGCGAACCCACGAACTGCGGGACGGTGACCTGAGCCGAAATCAAGAGTCAGATGCTCAACCGACTGAGCCACCCAGGCGCCCACTGGGTGGGACATTCTAATGTCAGAAGTTCTCCCAGACCCGGGTTCCTCTCCTTCAGGGGACAAATGACTGGTGGAGTTTGAGGCTGAGCGTTCCCTTGGTGTCTGTCTTCCCCCCATGACAGGGCAAAGTGTGTGTGGGGTGTCTCCTTGGTCCCCACACATGCGTGGTGCATAGCATCATGTCTGACACATAGTAGGTGCTCAGTAAGTACTGCCTGCACTTTGGCCTATGTACACGGTTGTATTTACATAGGGATTTCACACACACACACATCACTTTCACTGAAAGATGATGTACAGAAAGAAACAGTGCAGATCCGAGCCTGAGCTCCGATCCGGACGCCCTTCATCTGCCCTTTCCT
Source organism: Mungos mungo (assembly GCA_004023785.1). Lineage (NCBI taxonomy): Eukaryota > Metazoa > Chordata > Mammalia > Carnivora > Herpestidae > Mungos > Mungos mungo. The sequence goes on from PISW01005758.1 coordinate 4,075, forward strand.
CATCAGACTCCCCACAGACTAAACTTCCATCCTCATCTCCAGCAGCATAGATTAGTTGTGCTTTTTTCTTTCTTTCTTTCTTTTTTTAGTTTTGGTCCTTTTCATTAAATGTATATTTTTTAAATTTCTTTTTGAGAGAGAGCGTGAGTGAGCAGGGGAGGGACAGAGAGAGAGGGAGATAGAGAATCCCAAGAAGGCTGTGTGCTATCAGCACAGAGCCCCACGTGGGGCTTTCACCCTGAACCGTGAGATCATGACCTGAGCCAAAACCAAGAGTTGGATACCCAACTAACTAAGCCACCCAGATGCCCATTTTTGGTCCTTTATAGTAAATAAATTTGTGTGGTATGTCCTTCTTTGGGTCTGGTTTCTTTCTTTCTTTCTTTTTAAATGTTTCTTTATTTTTGAGAGACACAACACGAGTGGGGGAGGGGCAGAGAGAGGGAGACAGAATCCAAAGCAGGCTCCAGGCTCTGAGCTGTCAGCACAGAGCCCGACACGCGGCTCGAACTCACAAACAGCAAGATCGTGACCTGAGCCGAAGTCGGGCCCTTAACCAACTGAGCCACCCAGGCGCCCACAGGCAGGATTCTTTTGCTCACAGTTATATTGGTGAGAATCTTCCAGACTGTTGCATATAGCGGCAAACGATACATTGTGATCTCCCATTCATTATCACTTCTGTCCTCCAGGGATGGGCATTTTTTTTTTTTTCTGTAAAGGGCCCGAGATAGCTGGGTTCACCTCTGCAGGCGGTACAGCCTGCCTCTGCCACAACTTCTCAGCTCTGCCACTGACCTAGGAAAGCAGCCTCAGACGATCTATAAAAAAGTGGCCATGGCCACGTTCCAAGACTCTTTATTTATAGGCGCTGGGATTTGAATTTCATATTCGTTTCATATGTCGCCAAGGATTACATTTTTCCCCCCAACGATTTAAAAGTGTAAAAACTCTTTGGCAGCTCCTCAAAGAGTTAAACATAGACTTGCCATATGACCCAGCAATCCCACTGCGGGATATTTACCCCCGGAAAACTGAAAGCGCGGACTGAGGGAGGCTCCTCCACCAAGGATTACATCATTCACAACAGCCAAGAGGTGGAGACAATGCAACTGACGACAACTAACAGAAGAATGGACGAATGCAAGGCGGTGTGTCCAGACACTGGAATATCAGCCGTAAAAAAAGGAATGAGATCCCGGGGCACCTGGGCAGCTTGGTCAGTGAAGCGTCCGACTTTGGCTCAGGTCATGATCTCTCAGTTCGTGGGTTTGAGCCCTGCGTCAGGCTCTGTGCTGACAGCTCAGAGCCTGGAGCTGCTTCCGATTCTGTGTCTCCCTCTCCTCCTTGCCCCTCCCCCCTCCTCACTCTGCCTCTCTCTCTCTCAAGAGTAAATAAATATTTAAAGATTTTTTTTTTTTTTTTAAAAAGGAATGAGGTTCTGACCTGTGCTACATCCAGGATGAATCCTGAAAACGTGCTTCGGAAAGAAGGGTATGTATTGGGTGATGACACGCATTCAAGGTGTGAATAGGCAAATCTGTAGAGATAAAGTAGATGGTGGGAGCCAGGGGATGGGGGCGGGGTGTTGGGGAGTTAGGGTCTAACAGGGACAGTGCTTCATTCTGGGGAGATGAGAAAGTTCTGGAGAGGATGGTGCTGATGGTTGGCACACAACACTGTGAGCGTACTTAATCCCACTGGGCTTTATGCTTAAAAATGATGAAAATGATAAAATTAATGTAAATGTTAAAGCTTTTTGTATCAAAATTGTTTTAATGTTTTTTTAAATTTAGTTTTGAGGGACAGAGAGAGACAGCGTGAGCAGGGGAGGGTCAGAGAGAGAGGGAGGTACAGAATCTAAAGCAGGCTCCAGGCTCCGAGCTAGCTGTCAAAACAGAGCCTGATGCAGGGCTGGAACCCACAAACCCTGAGATCATGATCTGAGCTGAAGCCGGACGCTCAACCGACTGAGCTACCCAGGCGCCCCAAAACTTTTTGTATCAAAAACAAAAACCATCGGGCGCCTGGTGGCTCAGTCCCTTAAGCATCTGATGTCGGCTCAGGTCATGGTCTCATGGCTCCTGCGTTCAAGCCTGGCTTCCGGCTCTGTGCTGACAGCTCATAGCCTGGAGCCTGCCTAGGATTCTGTCTCCCTCTTTCTCTCTACCCCTCTCCTGATCACGCTCTGTCTCTCTCGACCTCGAAAGTAAATACACATTGAAAAAAAATAATTAAAAAAAACCACAAAAATGTAAAACGGTGCCCAGCTTCTGGTTTGCACAGCAACAGACAGTGGGCCCAATTTGTCCCATGGGCTGTTTGCCACAGTCTGGTGCGGATCATTCCATTGAAGGAAAATAGACCTTGAATGTGTCCATTCCATTGTTGATAGGCATAAGGGGGTGAATGCCCCACATGCAGTTCCGAGGGGAGGTTATTTTGGACATCCCTGCACATCCCACCTCTCCAAGCAAACTCCCAGTGCCTGGGAGCCGGCTTAAGGAATCATGCCCAGGGCACTACCTCCTGACCAGTCCCAGCCCGGATGTGACAAAAGAGGGCTCTTGAATGGGGAAACTGTGGGGGGGGGCGGGGGGGAGGGACCAGGGCTTCCACCCCTAGGTCCCTGGAGTCTGGACTGGGGGCTTCCTCTTGGCCCCGGATGTGGGATGGGAGGGCCAGGGGGCCAAGAAACTTTGCCAAGTCAGGAAGCCCCTCATCCAAAAGCTTTAAAGAGGGAGGTGTGGCAGGGGTGTGAAGTCAGTGTCCCGGATTTGGTCTGCTGAGCCCATCCAGAGGGTAAGTGCCGGCTGCTTCGGCTCAGCCCAGAGCCCCAACCCCAGGGGGCCATGGCAAAGCGGAGACCCCACGGGGACCCAGGATTCCATAGCCCACCCGCTCTGTGGGCCCCGGATGAGAAGGGGCTGACCCAGCTGTGAGTGCCTTGGTTCCTCTTGCAGAGAGTTCGTGATGGAGGTTCTGCCCCTCCTCCTGCTCCTCCCCGGCCTGGGGCTGCTGGTGTGCGGCAGGTCTCTGTGTCCAGTGGAGGAAGCCATCGACGAAAGGATCCAGGACGGCGCCCACGCAAGTGAGGACCTTCGCTTCCAGCCTCAGCAAGGGCCTCGGAAGCCCCTCTGACTTCTGCCATGGCGCCACCATCAAGCCAGCCCCAGCCCCAACCTCGACCCCACCCCAGCCTCCCTCAAGCTCCGCCTCCAGCAGAAGTTCCAAATCCTCCTTCCTTGAAAACACTCACCTGGTGACAGAGCCTGGGAGGTGGTGAGCCGCCCCCCGCGTGGCTCTCCACCAGGGTCACCTGGGCCTTCCTGGGAACAGTTTTGTTGACCCACCCCCACCCCCCAGCATGAAAGTGGGGGAGGGGCAGCTTGGTCTCATTCAGTCCCTTCTTCTCCTACAGTCCTTGAGACAGTGAGGACCATTGGCCTGAGCTGCCAAACCGTCACCTCCAGGGGTGACCTGGCCACCTGCCCCTCAGGTGAGTACAGAATTCGTTTGTCCAGGCTCCCAGGTATAGTCCCAGTACCCAGTACCCCCTCCCCCTTAGTCCAGCCTCTATTTCTTTTTCCTTAAATGTTTATTTACTTTGAGAGAGACAGAGGAGGGGAGGAGCAGAGAGAGAGGGAGACAGAGCGTCCCAAGCAGGCTCCATGGCCAGCAGGAGCCCGACGCGAAGCTCGATCCCACAACCCTGGGATCATGACTTGAGCTGAAACCAAGAAAAGTCCGAGGTTGAACCAACCGAGCCACCCCGGCGCCCCCAGCCTCTGTGTCTTGGGTCTACTTCGCTAGAGCCCTGGTCTGCAGCCCCGGAGATGACAGGCCACCACAGCACAAGCAACGCGGCCCCATTCCCAGGCGTTGGCGCCTCCAGGCCCGGAGCCGCTGGCTCGGGTCCAAGCTCGCTCCCCTCTCGCCCGCAGGCTTCACCGTCACCGCCTGCACTTGCGGCTCCGCCTGTGGCTCGTGGGACGTGCGCGCGGACACCACATGCCACTGCCAGTGCGCGGGCATGGACTGGACCGGGGCTCGCTGCTGTCGCTTGAAGACCGCCGCCTGAGGGCGCCCGAGTGCCGCGCGGGCTGGGGGCGTGGCCGGACCTCCGAGGGGCGGGGTCAGGCCTCGGAGGGGCGGGGCTGAAATAAACCCTGAGAAGATGATGGTGAGGATCTGGGCGCTGCGCTGACTTTTGTGGGGTTTGGGGGACGGAGCTGGCGTCTCCGAAAAGAGCGGGGCACGTAGACCCTGGAGGGAGGCAGCGGAGGGGGGAGGTGGCGCCCGTGACTTTCTTGGGGCCATTCCCCTCTTCCCATGTTTCCCCCCCTCCTCTATTTCGGAGAACAGAGGCTCAACTTCCTCTTAGGACACTCGCACCCAAGGATCATGGCCGCTTTCAGGAGGGGAAGTGGGTGTTACCTTTGAATCCACCTTCACCATCACCCTCGGGTTCATTCTGCCCCAGCCCCCACAATGAGGCTTCATCAGGGGTCTAGGTCTGGACGGGATGGGGACCCTGCCCCCCCCATCCCTCATACACTCTAGGACCCCCAACCCCCCAGTACCCTCAATCAAGGTGGACCCCAGAATCACCTCTCGGCCCAGAGTCCTGAGCCCTTATCCCTCTCTCCCCAGACCTCACTGAGGGTCCCTCAAAGCACAGACAAAGCCAGGTCGCGGACAGGACAGATCTTCACAGGAGCCTGCAGACAGCTCTTACTGACGCCACGCACCACGAGTTCACCTTTTCACACTGGCAGGCGCAGTTTCGAGTAGTTAGTTGCAACCTGTGCTATATACACCCTCACGGACACTTGAATATGAAAACAGAGTGCAGGGTTCTTGTCTGCTGTTTGGTGCGTCCCCGGCGCTTCGAAGAGGGCATGCCACATCGTGAGCACTCAGGAAATGTCTGTTAAATAACCGCATAGACGCGCGGATACACCACGCATGCGCATGCGCGTCAAGCACACACACAGTGACTATGGTCACACAGGGATCCACCGTGCCTACACACACACACACACACACACACACACACACACACAGAGGCACAAGAAGGGGCACGCCCAGGGAAGGAGAAACATAGACACAGACATATTCCAGCCCTGGACAGAATCTCCTGCTTCCAACAAGTCCCAATCCCAGCCTGGATGACCTTGATCTCACTCTGAATTTTGACCTAGAGGATGAGTCACATGCAACCCCTGCACAGCTTCCTGGGGGCGCAAATCCGGTGACTCAGAGTCCAATTCCCTGGGAATCCTAATCCTGATTTATTAGTAGCAGTACTATTAAGTAATAATGCTATGATTTAATAGTTTTAAATTATCTTAAAATCCAGCCCCTTGAGAGACACAGACTCAAGACTTCAGAACACGTGGTGCCCAGTCTTGCAAGAGACCCCAGACTCAAATGTCGCAGTCCTCAGCATCACACTTCAGGGACTGGGAAAGGGGCCATGAGGTGTGACCCTGGTGTTCAAGATGTTTTGGACTTTTCTTTCACGGCCACCCACCTCCTACCTGTCTGATCTTGATGGCCATACACTCCTGTTACCTCTGGAGCCCACCCAGCCCCACCCCCCCAGAGACTCCTCTCCTAGGTCCCCCACTGTGGCCATGGGGTTGAGGTGGGACCACTGAGTCAGAAGTGTGTTGAGGAGCAGAGAGGTTGAGTCTAGTACCTTGCCTGTCCCTCCCCCGCACTGATGGGGGTGTGTGTACTGCTTTGTCCCCAGATTCTGATTGGCCTCCAAGTCCCACTCAATTGTCCCCCTGTATTTGGACCCCAAGAAGGTACTCTTCAGAGCCTTCAGTTCCAACACAGTCACTCTTCTGTCCCAGAGGGCACACTTGGACAGGCAAGCCCCTTTTTTAAGCCTCCATTTCCTCATTTGCCAACTGCCCAGCCCCCTGAAGCAGCCGAGATTGGTCTAGTTGCAAGTGCCACAAATGCCACCTCGAACTAGCATGAGCAAAAATAAAAGGAAGTTTCTGGGTGATGTAACTAAGGATCAGGGTTAGAACAATGGATTCAGGTATGGCTGGATCCAGGTATCAAACGATACCTACAGAACTCGACTCCCTCTCTGGTCTGCTTTCCTCAGTGCTGGCTTCTCTCTCAAGCAGGTCCTTCCTGATCAGAGCTCCAGGCTTACAACTCCCCAGTCTCTGAGCGCCCCAGGGGAGAGGAAACAAGAGAAAATGCCTTCCCCCCCCCCCCCCCCCCCCGTTAATGCAACAAAAGTCCCAGGCCTGAGTTTCATTGGCTGAACCTGGCTCATCTGCCCACCCTTGTGCCAAATCTTAGACTCTGATTGGCTAGGCCTGGATCATGTGCCGACTCTAAACCAATCTCTGGTTTATGGTCAGCTGGACTTAAGACACATATTTTTCTTAAAAGAAAATTGAGACTATTACCCCATGACAGGTCAGGGAACCTCACAGAGCCGTCTCAGGACTGCTCATGGGTCCCCAGTTTCACAGCTGCCATTTTGCCAGAGGGCTGAAGTCTGGTCTTAGCTTCAACTGACCTCCAGTCAGTCAATATGCGATGCTGTGGCCCCACCCCCTGCACCTGTCCATCAGAGCAGAGTCAGATGCCCATTGGTCCGGCTCCTCCATGGCTGTTAAGTCAGGAAAGGGCGTTGGTGACTTCTTTCTAAGATCAGGGAGAGGAGTTGCCATCTAATCACTATTAAACAAAATCTCTGAGCAGACAAGGTCGGCAGTAGTTTCGAAAACAGACCATTATCCTCACCAGATCTTGGGGGACCATTGCAAAGTTATCTCAAATTTAATTACACATTTAAAGGCTAAAGGATACTTCTCACACATAAAAGTCTTTTAAATTATCTTTTACTTCTTTTTCCAAAGGGAGAAAACTATAATGGCTGACCCGAGAGCATGAGGCAGGCTGAGCACAAGCTAGCACCTCCCCCCCCAACCCCGCACCGCCCCCAGCCCCACCCCGAGCCTGGCCGCCCCAGGGGGGATCTATATGATATTCCTCAGACACCGCCAGCTACCCAAGAACAAAGGAGAGGGGTTTAAGTGCTTGCCAGGGTGATGTGGGAAACTAAGGCAAATGAAGAATTAAATTCCCTGACTGCCTACAGCCCTTTGACAAGCCCTTGAGACTGCCAGAGTGACCGCCTGCTAGGCGCTCAGCTGTCTCCAGGATGACATGTTGCTAGAGGCAAAAAAGACCCTTAGCTTAGCATTTTCCCAAACTCGAGGATCCTGTAAGTCAAGTTCCTTTATCTCTACTGCCCCAAGATACAGGCTGGCAATCATACTCCAGGCTTATGGCCCCTGAGATACAGCTGACATGGCTGAAGCTGTATTAAATGGTAATAAACGGTGTTTCCCTAGCAACAGCTAGCCCCTCAAGGTTTGGAGCCTTGCTTCCAAAATTCCTTAGAGACCTACTCTATCCCTAATCTCCCGAATGAAGGCATATAATGAGTTACCCCTTAGGACCCCAGTGCAGCCCTTCCCGCCCCAGGGTCCTGTGCCCCATGCTTTAATAAAATCACCTTTTTGCACCAAAGAGACCTTTTTTCTTTTTAATGTTTTTTATTTATTTTTGAGAGACAGAGAGAAACAGTGTGAGCAGGGGAGGGTCAGAGAGAGAGGGAGACACAGAATCTGAAGCAGGCTCCAGGCTCTGAGCTAGCTGTCAGCACAGAGCCCGATACGGGTCTCGAACCCACGAACTGTGAGATCATGACCTGAGCTGAAGCCGGACGTTCAACCGACTGAGCCATCCAGGCGCCCCAATAATTTTTGGCTGTCAGCTCTCGACTCCATGATCTTCCATCACCCCAAACCTTCATCAGTAGCCTAGACCAGCGCTGTCCAATAGGCAGCCATCAAACACTGGAAATGTGCCTTGAGTGTAAATACATCACACGTTTGTTTTCAAGAGTTTAGTACCAAAAAAAAAAAAAAAGGTTTCAAAGCCAAAAACCGAAAGATCTCAGGACCAAAAACCAGAAACATCTCAATAATTTTTAAGTATCTTCTCCATGCAGAAGTGATAATATTTTAGGGATACCATGTTAAATAAAATGTTATTAAAATCAATTTAGTCTGTCTTTTTATCTTTTTTAACGTGGCTGCTAGAAAATGTTAAATTGAAGATATGGTTTACATTAAATTCCTACCAGAAGGCACTGTTCTAAACTTAAAGAGAAAATTCCTTGTACACTTTCTCTCATTTTTATCTTCAGGCTTCCAGACCACAGACAAAGAGGGCTTCAAGACCTCTAGACAGTGCCACCACGGGGATGCATGATAATGATATTTCTCCAGGGGAAGCACGTGTCCAGGCATGCCAATGAGAAAGCCAACCGAATACATGAGCAGGTGTGTAACGGTACTCGGGGGTGTGTGTGAGTGTGGGTAGGTGAGCAGATGTGTGGGTGAGAGTGATTTCTTCCAGTTATTCTCTGTCTGGGGACCCAGGGAGAGGGGACACCACGTCCAGGGTTAGGTCAAGGCCTGGGTCTGGCCTCAGTCCCAGATGTGGGTGGGGCTCCAGTAATGGGTCCTCATGCCCCACATCCTTTCCTCCAGGGGGCCTTGAAGAAGTAGGATTCTTGGGGTGGAGCTGAGGGGTGGGCCTGGGACAGAGGGGCGGAAGATGCGGGAGCCCCGGGAGGCCTGCTTCCAAGCCCAGCCGCCCCAAACCTAAAAGGTGGGAATCCCAGGTGCCCCAGATTTTCTCTGGAGAGGGGCAGGGGACAACGTTCATTCTGGTAGACACACACACAGCTTCCTGTAAACTTCCCGATCATCCTTTAAAAGTTTTAAAATGTATTTATCTTGAGTCTAATTGACATCTAACATTGTATAAGTTCGAGGTGTTACAGGTGTGGATTTTACATTCGTATATTGCAATATGATGACCGCCATGGATTCCTGACCCTTCTATCGTGTCTCTGGGTCTATGGGCTTCTCTGCTGGGCCCTCCATGAGACCTCTGGACTCCTCGGATCTTCTTTTTTTTTTCTTTCTTTTTTTAATAGTTTATTGTCAAATTGGTTTCCATATAATACCCTGTGCTCTTCCCCACAAGTGCCCTCCTCCATTACCACCACCTCTTTTCCCCCTCCCACTCGGTTCGTTTTCAGTATTCAATAGTCTCTCAGGTTTTGCGTCCCTCTCTCTCCCCAACTCTCTTTCCCTCTTCCCCTCCCCCTGGTCCTCCATTCGGTTTCTCCTGTTCTCCTGTTAGACCTATGAGTGCAAACATATGGTATCTGTCCTTCTCTGCCTGACTTATTTTGCTTAGCATGACTCCCTCGAGGTCCATCCACTTTCCTACAAATAGCCAGATCTCATTCTTTCTCATTGCCATGTAATACTCCATTGTATATATATACCACATCTTCTTGATCCACTCATCAGGTGATGGACATTTAGGCTCTTTCCATGATTTGGCTATTGTAGAAAGTGCCGCTATGAACATTGGGGTACATGTGCTCTTATGCATCAGCACTTCCTTATCCCTTGGGTAAATCCCTAGCAGTGCCACTGCTGGGTCATAGGGGAGTTCTACTGATAGTTTTTTGAGGAACCTCCACACAGTTTTTGGGGGCGGCTGCACCAGTTTACATTCCCACCAATAGTGCAGGAGGGTGCCGGTCTCTCCACACCCTCACCAGCATCTACAGTCTCTTGATGTGTTCATTTTAGCCACTCCTCAGATCTTCTGGAGCTGGGTGGGGAGGGGAGGATGCCCCAGGCTGACTGTCTCCTCCCCCCACCCTCCAGCGGGAGATTTCCTCATCTGCCGCGACACCTTCCGGTGGGTGGGGTGTGTGTGGGCAAATTGGTAGACTGGGAACCACGGGGTCTGAGGAAATCTACATGAATCAGGAGGTCAAGATGCAGGCAGCAGGCTTCAAAGACAAGAAACCGAGGGCCCCAGCCGATGAGGAAGGTTAGGCACCTCGAGGTGGGGAGGGGAGAGGTCAGGAGGGAGAGAGTGGGATGGGAGAGGTAAGGGGCTGAGAGGCGGGTCACGGGGCTCCTCCCCCTACCTGTGTCCCCCAAACGCTCACAGATGCCCAGCCACCTGGCCGGGAAGCAGGTCTCATTTCCTCACTCCTTCTCTTTTATCCCCAGAAATCTGTTGTCTGCAGGGGTTTGGTTGAGCCCAGATTGCTGAGCCACCCTTGGAACCCCACCCCTGCCCCAGAGCTCCAGGCAGGTTCCCATTCTCCCTGACCCGCCCACAGGTCCACACCGTGACTATGAGAATATCACCTTGACCTTCAGACACCAGGACCAACCACGGGGCAGCCATTCACCACCCAAGAATCGGGCCAAGCAGCCGCCTGCCAGCCCACACCGCACAGCCTCGGGAGGGGCCCAGGGTAGGACATCCCGGCGGCAAGGGGCACCCTGTGGAGGTCTGGGGCACTGGTGTGGGGTGTGGCGGCCTCGAGGCTTGTGTGTTACAGCGGTGGGGGTAGCTTTGCAGGTGGCGATGATGATGTAAGCGGTGCTGGTGTTGGTGGAAGTGTTGGTGCCGGTTTGGGTGATGTTGATGGTGGGGAGGTGACCATGTAGCGGATCAGGAAGGGGCCACTTAGACAAGAGCTGATGAGACGTGTTACTGGAGACAGTCGCTTGTGCTGATAATGACAGGCACTGAGGTGGATGGGTATCAGTGATGGCTACTGCCGACATTGTGTGTGCTGGTAAGGGAGGGACGTGATGATGACAGAGCCAGGGACAGCTACCAGTGGCCATGGTCACAGTGCATGCTGGGGGTCACAGCGGCTGCAGTACTGGCAAGAGTGGGAGCAGGTGACAGAGCTCTGACGGTGTTAGAGTCGGTGCCGATGGTCTGAGGGGTGGTGTTGGGCCCTCGGTCACCCGTCCTGCCTCTGCCCCAGTCCCAGCCTGGTCTCGGCCGGCCCCGGACTCTGCCCAGGTCCCCGCTTGGCTGCGCAGAGCCATTCTGATCCTGTACATTCTCTTCGCCCTGTCCTGCATCATTCTCTTGGCCTTGGTCCTGGTGAAGAGTGAGTAGGGTTTTTGGCTTCATTTTCTCTTTTGTTGTGGTTTGATGGGTGAGGAGGGGGCTGGGGCAGGGTGAGGGGGTCCTCAGGAGGCGGGGGAGGCCCAGCCTTTCCACCCTGTTTCCCTTCTCCCTTGTTCTCCCTTCCCCCACCCTTGTTCCCAGGACAGCACCACTGGGGACGCTTCAAGGGTTTTCCTGCCTCCCCGCCCCTCCTCCTAAACAGATTCTGAGGTGTCCCGGGAGCTGCTGGTCTTGAAAGAGGAGTTCCAGAATGGTAAGGGTGGGGCCTGGGGGAGGCCCCTGGGGGTCGGGGAGGGGGAAGGAGGGCCGTGGTGATACAGACCTGTCTGCTTCTTGCCTCAGTCTCCGTCTCCGGGCAAGAGTGTCAGGAGAAGCAGAGACAGGGCTGGCACAGCGTCCAGGGGCTCATCAAGGAGGCCAAGAAGGAGATTGACACGGTCAAGAGAAATGTCCAGGAGACAGGGAGGATGCTTTCAACAGGTGCCCTCGCAGACTTTACTGGGCGGAATTTGTCTTAGGCTGGGTGCTGGGGAGTTGGGGGAGGGGACAGCGGGGGTCTCGCCCTCCCAGTGCGTGTGGCTTGGGGGAGGCGATGGATGTCACCCTCTGGGTGTGGATATTTATATGAGGCTGGGGACACCAAGTACACGGGCTCTGCAGCACCCCAGGCTGGGGGCGGGGGCGGGCAGGGAGGAGGCTTCCAATAAAGGCGAGGGCCTTTTCTGAGGCCCCACACCGATTTTCTCCCGTCTCCCTGTCCCCAGACATAGGCCACATCAAGAATAAGTTGCAGGAGATCTCCAGGGTACTGGAGAGGATGCCACTCCCAAGTAAGTTCGGCTGGGGAGGTGGGTGAGGAGGGAGCCACGGATCTGGCCTCGGCTCTCCCCTGGGGGACGGGGTCTGCCTGACCTCGGCCTCCATCCTGCCCAGACCCCACACCTCAGTAACTGAGAAGACATTGACAGCCTGGCTGCAGCTTGGCGGACGGGGCTGCACCGCCCAGGGAAGACGGCCGCGTGTGTGCATCACGGTGTGACACGAACAACAACGCAGGACACAGTGGGCGGCTGTGTGGGCAAGGACCGCAGACGTGTGTCAGTGTGAGCGCGGCTGTTGGTGACACGTGTTGCATCGTGAGCACGTGTGAGTGTCCTGGGGTGCGTCGTGTATGAATGTGTCACGGGGCTGTGTGTGTGTGTGTGTGTGTGTGTGTGAGCACCGCATACCTCGCTGTGATTGTGGGGGTCGCAGCGTGTGCCCTGTCACTACCTGTGTTGGTGTGAACAGGCATGTGTCCGTGTGTGATGATTGTGTCACCGAGGGTGCTCGGGCCAGGTGCACACGTGCATCCACTGGTTCCTGCACTCGTGTTTTGTGATTTGTGAAGATAAAAGGCCAACGGAAAAGAATGTGGCTTTCAGATCTGTTACTGGGAGCATGTGGGGGGGGGTTTGGGGACCTGCTTGGGGAGGGTCTGCAAATGTTGAGGGGTGAAGAAAGTCACACACTGAGCACCTGGCTGTGAAAACCAGGAACCCTGGGGGCACGAGAGTGTGTGAGCATGAATGCCCTGAATGGGTCCTTTTGTGCCCATGAACTTGTACCCAGGGAGTAACAGTCTGTCCCTGAGACTGTGTGCGCAATAGGGCTTGTGGCCTGAAATATACAATGTTTCCCCAAATGGGGCGCCTAAGTGGCTCAGTTGGTTAAGTGTCCGACTTCAGCTCAGGTCAAGGTCTCCCGGTTTGTGGGTTCGAGCCCCGAGGCGGGCTCTGTGCTGACAGCTCAGAGCCTGGAGCTGCTTCCGAGTCTGTGTCTCCTCACTCTCTGCCTCTCCCCCACTCACGTTCTATCTCTCTCAAAAATAAACATTAAAAAAAACCCTAACACTCCCCCTCCCCCACCCGACCTTCCTCCTGACTTTGGTTTCCACGCTGGAGGCCATGGTGGGGGACGATGGGAGAGGCACATTGTCAGAGAAGCCTTCACTAAGAAACCTGGTTGCTGACTTTTGATTCTGCCTGGAGAGGCTGAATGGGGTTCAGGTAGCAATGGGAGGTAAGGATGGGAGGACTTTTCTTGGTGGGGAAGGTGGAGGAGGGAAATGCCCTCTGGACACAGAAGTCTACTCAGCTAACTGTGGTGTACGTGGGGGAGGGAAGGGATTGGGTGACGCCAAGTCATATGAAGCCTGTCTCCACTTCCTCCCGCCGGTGGTGGCCAACAGACAGTGAAAAATGTGGGTCTGAAAGCCGAGAGGCCAGAGTGGACATTCCTACATGGCAGGCGTCTGCTCGCTGGTATTTGTGGTTGGGCTAGGAAGGGGGGGTGTCTTTGTCAAAGATTCGTTGCGCCCAGAAGGTTCTGGGGCTGTTCCTTAGAAGGCTGGCTCAACCCAGAACCTGGCTCAACACAGCTTGGAGAGGGTCCTGGAGGGAAGTCAATCATTCCTCCCTCCCTCCTGCCCTTTCTCAGTAGATGTGAAGGGCCAGCTGTGAGCCAGGCCCTGTTCCAGGACTGGGGAGACAGTAATGCATAAGACAACAAAGTTCCTGCCCTCAAGGATGTAACATTCTAGGGTGCATTCGAACCTGCTAGAAAGACTCTGGTACCCAGACTCTGCTCTGAAAGTGACCGTTGTGCTGAACACAGTGAAATTAGACATGGCCCTAAAACAGGGTATTCCCCCCCTTTTTTTTAAACTTCAGCTTTGTTGAGGTATAAGCAACATATACAATTATAAGATATCTGAAGTGTACATTGTAGTGATTTGATGTATGAATTCATGGAAGGATTCCCCCGTTTAGTTAATTAGCATGTTCATTACCTTTTTTCTTTCTTTCTTTTTCTTTCTTTCTTTCTTTCTTTCTTTCTTTCTTCCTTCCTTCCTTCCTTCCTTCCTTCCTTCCTTCCTTTCTTGTGAGAACATTTACAATCTACCTGCTTAGCAAATTCAATTATACAATACAGTGTTTTCAACTGTAGTCACCATGTTTTATATTAAGTCCTCAGAATTTACTTATCTTATAGCTTATCTTATGGCTGAAAGTTTATATCCCTTCACCAGCGTCTCCCTATTACCCCCACACCCCAGCGCCTGGCAACCACTTTTCTACTCTCTGTTTCTATGAGGTTGACTTTTATTTTTTTTAAGATTCCACATATAGGGGTACCTGGGTGGCTCAGTTGGTTGAGCATCCAACTCTTGATTTTGGCTCAGGTCATGATTCCAGAGTTGTGGGACTGAGCCCTGCAGCGGGCTCTGCGGGCTTGGGAGTCTCTCTCTCTCTCCACTCATGTGCTCTCTTTCTCTCTCTTAAAAAAAATAAAAATTAAATATTCCACACAAAAGAAATTAACAAGGTCTCCCTAAGTGTAGGGCCCACAGATATAGTCGAACCCTTAAGCATGTCCCCATGGGTTTAACTATTCACGGGTGTATATGCCCACTGAGCATGTGTTCATGAGTGCGCATGCCCGTAAGTGCACTGTGCCCCGGCTCACGGACGTATGTCCCCTAAGAGAACATGTGTCCACAGGCAAACATTTGTCCCTAAGACAGGTGGACATGTGCACACGGGCAGACGTGTGTCCCTAAGAGAACATAGGCCCGAGGATATACACGTGTCTCTAAGACCAAAGAATGTGTCCCCCAGGCACCGGCCAAATAGACGTATGCCCAAGGGCATACATGTGTCCCTGAGACAGAGACATGGGCCCGTCGTCAAATGCGTGCCCTTGAGCCGGTAGCCAGCCGTGCAGTGTGCCTGAGCGCGGGCCAGCCCAAGCCAGCCCGACGCGTGGCCTCAGGGCCACACCCCTCAGTCGCGTGCCCCGGACTCGCGCGCCCCCTGGCGGCCGCTCTCTGGCATCTCCGTGAGCGCGCGCGCTCCGCCCACGAGCCCGTCGCCGCAGCGTCTGCGCCCTTAACGCCTTTTACGGCGTCGTAAAGCAGCTCGGCCGAAGCGAAGGCCGCAGTACCCTGGTGAGACCCCGCCCGCGACCCCTACCCGCGTCGGGCCTCGCCGGTTCCGGGACCGCCCCGCTGCCCCTGGGCCCGGGGATCCCGGGTTTAGGTCTCCGCGCCCGCGATCCCCGGTCCGTCCGCTTCGGCCCACGCAAGGGGGTCCTTGAGGAGGGTGGGCCCCCTCCCCGGCCCTCTGCCGGGTTCACGCCGGCGTGGGGGGCTTGGGGCCCCCGCCTTTCCGCGGCCTAGCTTACTAGCCCCCATCACAGCCCGGTGGAGGCGTCCCAACAGCCCTCCCGTCTCACGCTCTGGGCCCTCATGTAGTCGGCTGCGCACCTGGGGGGCGTCTTGGAGCCCTGGACCCCCTCCCCCGCTGGCCTTCCCATCCCCCACGCAGACTTGGTTGGGGTAGGCCCACCATCCCCAGACCCGGCCGGCCTCTGGCTCCTTCCCTGGTAGTGGGAAGGGGGTTCTCCGCTCCTCGTCTCGACCCCATCCCTTCACGCTTGAGTGGGCGGGGGGGGGAAGGGAGGGTGTCTCAGCGCCCTTGGGATTCCCCCCATCCGCTCCTGCCCCCCCCACCCCCACCCCCACCGTAGTTCCGCTCCGCGCAGATCTTAGCGCCCCCTCTGGGATTTCTCCAACAGCCTTCTCCCGGGCTCTTCCCCCACGGACTACCGGCTTGGTGCGCTGGGATGGGAGGATCACAGCGCCCCCTCCTGGCTCCCCCAAACTTCGGGTCTCACCGTCGGCCTCCTCCACCTTGTCTTCCACTGTCCAGCTAGCTGCCTTTCTGGAGGGCGCGGAGATGGGGGGGGGGGTCCCAACGCCTTATGTGCGCGCCCCCCTCCAGTCTTTCTTACAGACGCAGGCCCATCCCTGTCTCAGGGAGGCGTGCTTCGTGCATGACACACGGGGGCCGCCAGAGCCATTTCCTCCTAGCTCGCCCCTCACATCTCTGTACATCCCCCAAGCCGCAGTCGCCTCGGGGCCATCGGTCTTGACGCACCTACTGGCCGCTCCCGTTTCCCTGGCTTTCCTCAGGGGAGAGTCGGGGACGTGCTCTTCATCTGCAGTTGTTTTTGCTGGAGCGCTTGCGGGAACAGTACCCGAGTCTTCTCAGGGCCCCCCCCCCATCCTTGTCCCCTCCCTGCCCTATTCTGAAGCCCCCTCCCCCATGGCCTGGTTCTCTAGTTGCTCCCACAGGTGGCAGAGGGGGCACAGAGGTCCTTTCCACGTAGGAGGTTTCCGGCGCCCCCTTCTGATTCCCCTCTTGTGCCCTCCCACCTTCCCCTTTCCCCCAAAGGCCTAGACCTGCCTCCTCCCCCGCTCTCCTTCCCTGGCCAGGCTTCCCGGAGGGGGTGTGCTTTGTGCGCCGGTGGATCCCCCCCCCCTTCTTTTCCTACGTGGGAGGTCAGCAATGGAGCACACAAAAAGGGTAGCGCGTTGTCCGCCCCCCATCCCCACCCCCACGCCACCCCACCCACGGCCCCTTGTGTCCCCGCAGGCCGGTGGCAGCATGGAGGCGCGCTTCACGCGCGGGAAGTCGGCGCTGCTGGAGCGCGCCCTGGTGCGGCCGCGCACCGAGGTGAGCCTGAGCGCCTTCGCGCTGCTCTTCTCCGAGCTGGTGCAGCACTGCCAGAGCCGCGTCTTCTCGGTGGCCGAGCTGCAGGCGCGCCTGGCCGCGCTGGGCCGCCAGGTGGGCGCCCGCGTCCTCGATGCCCTGGTGGCTCGCGAGAAGGGTGCCCGGCGCGAAACCAAGGTGCTGGGGGCTCTGCTCTTCGTCAAGGGCGCCGTGTGGAAGGCGCTCTTCGGCAAGGAGGCCGACAAGCTGGAGCAGGCCAACGACGACGCGCGAACCTTCTACATCATCGAGCGGGAGCCGCTCATCAACACCTACATCTCCGTGCCCAAGGAGAACAGCACGCTCAACTGCGCCAGCTTCACGGCGGGCATCGTGGAGGCGGTGCTCACGCACAGCGGCTTTCCGGCCAAGGTCACGGCGCACTGGCACAAGGGCACCACGCTCATGATCAAGTTTGAGGAGGCCGTCATAGCCCGGGACCGGGCGCTGGAGGGCCGCTGACCCCCCCCCCCCCCCGGGAGATAAAGAATTCGGAGAGCCCCCTTCCCAAGCGTGTCTTGTGTCTTGTGTGGGGGCCTCAGGCTGGCGAGGGAGGCTGAGACCCAAGCCTCTATGGGACCCAGCGGGGTTTCGGTGGGGGGTGGGCTTCCAGATGGGGCCTGGGCGAGGCCAGGGGCGTGTGGGGAGAAGCCTGCAGAGGCTGCTGGTGGGACTGGAGGCGGGAGGGTGCTGATCCGCTGGAATCGCAGTTCGAGGCCAGGCTGGAGAGGTGGAGGGATCGGGTGAAGACAGAGTCCATTAGACCAGAGGCCGGCACACTTCTGTAAAGGACCAGATAGTAGTTTATGCCTAGAAGTCTCTGTCCAGCTACCCTGCTCTGCGGTGTAGACCGCAATAGGTCAAGGATTGGCTGTGGCTGTGTGTCTAGAAAACGGGCAGAGGGGGGTTGTTTGCTGACCCCCGCTGTAGACCCTGGCTTCTCAAAGTGTGGTCCGGACCGGCTGCCCCAGTGCCTCCTGGGAGGTTGTGGAAATGCAGACACTCAGGCCCACGGCAGGCCTCCTAAGTGGGAGTGTGCATTTTGGCAAGATCCCCGGGGGATCCCTGGGTGCCCTATTTTGAGAAGCAGTGGTCTAGGGCACAGTTCTGCTCCAACTGGGGTGGCCGGGCCCCACCCCCACAGTTTCCGATTCTGCAGATCTGAGTGGGCTGAGGATTTGCATTTCTACAAGTTCCCTGGAACTGGCCGCATTTTAAGAATTATGCCCCCCAGAGGCCTGGGGAAATGGATGGGCTCGCCCCAGAGTCCTCTGGGCACCGGCGAGATTAGGAAGTTAATATTGATCCTATGTGGACACATCCGGTTTGGGTTTTTTTGTTTGTTGATTTTTAAAACATTTTACTTTTAAGTAACATCTACACCCAACATGGGGCTTGAACTCACAACCCTGATCAGGATCAAGAGTCACTTGCAGTACCGAGCCAGCCACGTGCTCCATGTGCTCCTTGTTTAAAAAGTAAAACCCGACACAAGGCAACCCTACCTTTCCCTTTTGCCCCCCCGGCCTCGCCGGGTTCCTGAGAACTCCTCCCCAAGGTAAATCCGGCCACACGTTTTTGGGGAGACTTGTTCAAATGGCTCCCTCCCCCTCCTCCTGGACTTCAGCAAGCGTGATGTGACAGAACTTGGTGGTGCTCTGGGCCTGGTCCCCTCACTGCTTATGGAGAGTTTAAAGGCGGGAGGGACACAGCTTTTCCCTTGCTTTTTGGGGTGCATTGTGGAGGTCGGCATGAGGTGGGGAGACTCAAGGCGCCGGGTTTGGTCAGGGGGCAGGTTCGCTTGTTCCAACAAGGGTGGTGAGCGGGGAGGGCTTCGGCCCACCGCCAGGAGGCTGGTGAATGTCGACACCATGAATGGAACTACTGAGCCCCTACTGTGTGGAGCACAGGGCATGGCCATGGTCAGGAGATGGCTGTTGCATGGGGGAGGGAAGGGACCCCAAGGGAGCTGGCGGAGGGGGCGGTCAGGGTGGCCGTCTGAATCTGGGGTGAGGGGGTCAGTGCCTAGGAGGCCAAGGAGGATTTGGGGTCTGGAGTCCAGGAGGCAGGTCCGAGAGTCAGCACGGAGACGGAAGTCGCCGGCTAGGAGAAGTGAGGCAGGGCGCACGGTGGCTGGGAAGCCCGATTTCAGAGGGAAGTGGAGACTTTGGGGTTGGCAGCCTGAGGTCCCCTAGGTGGCTTCCAGGGCCTGCTGGCTGAGGGACAGGTTTCAGAAGCAAGGGGGCGGGAGGCAGGAATGGCCAGTCCACCCCATCCAGAGGTCTGGCAGTGAAGGATGCCAGAGACAAAGGGGGGGGGAGGGGAGGGAGAGATGGGCTGGTCCCCAAGGGCGGGATGCTGGGAGCCTGACAGCTGGGAGAGGCCCAGGGCGAGGAGGGACTGACTTATGGACAAGGGAGGTGTGGACCGGACCGAACTATGGGGAGGGAGTGCACCGTGAGCAAGGGCAGCCATGGTCTGGCAGCCTTGGGCTGTAAATCAAGTCTCCGCTGCAGTACCAAAGCCCCCAGACAGGTTGGCAGGGGGGCGGGGAGGGGGGTCGGTGAGGAAGAGAAACTCCCCACCAGCCTGTGGTGAGCCAGGCGGACATGATGGTCTCTCGTAGAACAGACCACGAAGTAGGTTTGGCGAGAAGCAGTCATTTGCCCACGGGCACACGGTCATTATTCAACAACTATTTATTGAACACCTACTTTGTGTCAGCTGCTGTGGGGTCCCAGCTCAGCACAGAACAAGAGCTCCTGCCCTCCTGAAGCTCACACGGCGGACCCCGGGGAGGCGAGCACACACAGATCAGTGAAGGACACGTTTGGTTGGAAGGGAAAGGGTTGTGTGGTGAGAAAGTAGATCAAGGGTAAAAGCGATCCGGAGTCAGGGGTGTCATTTTAAACAGGAAGGAGGGGGAGCCCAGGAGAGTCCTCACTGAGGAACTAGCAAAGGAGGGGGCATGTGCAAAGGCCCTGAGGCAAGCGCAAGCCTAAATGTGTAAGGGCCAGTGAGGAGGCTGGCGTAGGTGCTGGGGTGGGGGGACGAGAGAGAGGAGGTGAAGTTGGGGAGGCCAGGCAAGTTGCAGTATTCTGCAATTGCAAAGCACCCTGTAGGATTGTGGGTCCCCCCCCCCCACCAAGCCAGAAGGAAACTTCTGGAAGGTTTAGGACAGTGAAGAAGAGATTGAGGCCAGCTAGGGTAGGGGCTATACCAAGGCAGTCGCTGGAGGGGTGAGAAGTGGGCAGATTCTGCATGTGGCTCCCCCTGAGGATTTGGAGGGGGCAGTGAGGAACTGGTGGTGAGTGTCGTCCCAACATCGGCCTGAGTGACCGGCAGAGGGGCTGGGTGTCCCCGTTGCAGAGCTCAGGTGGCCGCAAGGACGGGCCTGGAGGCCCAAGGAGGGGTCTGGAGGAGGCAGAAATCGGGGGGGCGATGACTCGATGACAGGTGCTTGAGGGCTAGCTCTACCCCTGCCCGTTCCCGGTCCCAAGTCTGCTGGGTGCCAGGGTGGGGCCCTCCCCGGTCCCCTTGGCCCGGGCCCTTGACTCCCAGCTCCGAGGTGGTCCAGCATGGTCCTCCCCTCAGGGGTTCCCCTCCAGGGGGCCTGAGAATCACATGAGTCCATCTGGTTCTTCCTTTTCTTTTTTAATGTTTATTTATTTTTAGAAAGAGAGACAGTGCAAGTGGGGGAGAGGCAAGAGCCAGAAAAGAGAGGGAGACACAGAATCAGAAGCAGGTTCCAGGCTCTGAGCTGTCAGCGCAGAGCCCGATGCGGGGCCTGAACCCACGAACTGTGAGGTCATGCCCTGAGCCGAAGTCAGACCCTTAACCAACTGAGCCGCCCAGGCGCCCCTGGTTCTTCCTTTTCTAGGCCAGGAAGTGGGGGTAGGGTGGGTAGGCGAGGAATTTAACAAGGGGTGTCCTGTGGTCCTGGCCCATGTCCCTCCTCGGCCTCGGGGACCGATGGGCTGGCGCCACCTGCGCCTTTCAAAACCCGTGTCAGGGTCATACCAGCACCTCTGGACCTGGGTGACCATTTACTAGCATTTACTGAGTGCCTTCTGTATACCAGGCCATTCGGAGCACCTCCCACTTGTGGGCTTGTGCGCTCTGCCCTGCCCTGCAGTATTTTTAGGAGTCCAGGGTGTTCTCTGCTCCATGGGCTCCCCGAGTCTTCATGTCCAGCGCTGTCTAGTAAACGGTTCTTGTAATAAAGCAGAGGGGGAGACGGGGGGGAGGTACAAACGCCACTTGAGCCGTTCTGGATACTCGAAGAATGCCTCAGACACCAGGTTCTGGAACTCCGGCCTCCCACATCTGGAGACGGGAGCCAGAGAGGCTCCTGAACTGGGGCCATCTTCGCCCCCACTTTATTGGCCTGGGCGGAGGGCGGAGAGCCTGGCTGCCTGAGGCGGGGGCCCTCTCCCTGGGGTGCTAGGACACGGGGACTGCATCTGGGGGGGCCTGGGGGGGGGTGGGGTTGTGGTCCTGACTCCAGCAGACTGCGGGGGGGGGGGCCTGATAGAGGAGGCACACAGGGGTCCGAGGCTCCCAGGAAAGTTGTCGAGGTGGGTGCTCTGAGCCCTTGAAGGCAGGGCCGTGGGGGACAGCCTGCTGGGCTGAGGAGCAAGGGACAGGCCCTCGGGGGCATTGGCAGGAGCCGGGGAGGGGTCAACAGCCCTTCTTCTGCTTGGGCAGGAGAAAATGTTGCTGGGACCTTGGCCACAGATGAGGCATCCAGACGGTGGTTGAGAGTCCTCGGGGCCCCGCTGGGGGCGTGGCTGCTGGTGTGCCTGAGCTGGGGGAGGGGGGGCGGGGTGCACCTGGCGGGGGGGGGGGGGCGGTCAGCATGTGGCCAGCCGGTCACACACCCAGCCGTCCATCAGGCTGTTACAGAAGGCGTCGTTCCACTGCCCGGAGCCCTGCATCATCACGCAGTCCTCGCCCTGGCCTCCGTTGTTGGGCTCCCCCGGCCGCCAGTTGCTGCCACAGAGACTCGCGGTCAGAGAATGGAGCAGCGGGTAGGGGCCCTACTGCCTTCGGCCTGGACGCATCCCTCGGAGTCTGGGTACCCCCCCGCCCCCGACACCCGGATTCCCGCCCCTAACTCCCTGCAGCCCGGGAATACCCACTTCCCACACCCCCTCCCCTCGACCCGCCCGGTGCAGAGAGGCACCCCTCCCTGAGTCTGGGCCTCACGTGTAGTTCAGGGGCTTTTCGTCCATCCAGATGAACTCCCCCTCCACGTCCAGGTCCCGGAGGCCAATCCAGGTGCCCTTCCTGTTGGCGCGTTTGGCCAGGAAGTCCTGGGGAGCAGGACAGGACTGGAGGGCCTGGGGGGCTGTGCCTGCCCCTCCCCCCGCCACCATACAAGAGGTCGCGGTGGGGACCCGCAAGCCCCTGCCCGCCACGCTGGCCACGCCCTCTGCAGAGCCCCGCCCACCTGCTCCTCCTGGCTGTGGATGCTGACCAGCCGCCCTTGCAGTTTGCCGCAGGCGATCCGGGCCTGGATCCACTTCTTGGGGTCCTCGCCGAAGTAGTAGCACTTCCTCTGGAAGTTGACCCACTTCTCGGGGCACGTGTTACACGTGGAGCCTGGGGTGGAGGAGAGGCTCAGGGGGGCGGCGGTGGCGGGCACCGTGACTGGCACCGTGGTGGGCGCCGTGGCGGGCACCGTGACTGGCACCGTGACTGGCACCGTGGTGGGCGCCATGGCCGACACCGTGGCTGGTGCCGTGGCCGACGCTGTGGTGGGCACAGTGGCGGATGCTGTGGCTGGCACTGTGGTGGGCACCGTGGCCGGCACCGTGGAAGACACCGTGGTGGGCACAGTGGGTACAATAGGCAGAGTGGGTGGCAGCGTCTGTCCTGGAGTCACTCTTGGGATCCGGGCTGAAAGCAGACCAGGAACTTGCGGGGTGCCTTCTTCCCGGCAAGACCAGCTGCCTGGCGGGAGCACCTCGGCTGCCCGAAGCATCACCACAAATACCTCCCCCGGGGCAGAATGCCTGTCATCGACACCGTCATTTTCAATGACTCTTTGGCCTCTGCCAGCACCAGCCCCACACACAGACCCGCAGCCCACAGCATCGCCACGTCACCAGCTCTGTGGCCTGTGGCACCTCAACCACCAACGTCATCACCACAAACATGTCCACGGTCAGAAGCACGTCAACCGCCAACACCATGGACATGAACCCACCACCGTCATTCCCACCATCATCGCTGCAGGGACCCAGGATTGCCGGCAGCCCCTCTCCACTGCCACCAGCACGGCGACACCATCTTCTTGGCCCACACCGCACGCCAGGCACGGCTTCATCACCAGGGCCGACCTGGCGAGGCCATGGTTGCCAGCATTGTGTCCCTGTGCGCTGTCCCCACCAACGGCTCCAGGAACGGCCCTGCTTGCCATTGCTCCCAGCACCCCCAAAACCGGCAGTGTTGATCAGATTGGGGGAAATCGAGATGATTTTCATCTAGTTGGAGGGATTGGTAGTTTACGAAGGGGCGTACTGGAGGGCTGGGTCCGCATGGCCTTGCCCTTGGGCCGCCTTGGTCTCTCTCCTCTTGCCCCCATCCCGAGGAAACCCTTAAGTGCCGTCACCACCACCCCGGACTCCCAGATGGGAGGTTACTGGGTTGACTCACTCTTGATTTAAACTAGCTTTTCTTGGAATGACGCGCAGAGAGGGCTCCAGAACTTTGGTGGAATTTTTTAAAAGGGACTTAGGGTGCCCAACCTCTGTGGGGAGCAAAGCTGGAAGTGTTTCTTACACATGGGCCAGTATGTGGCCATTGGCCCAGGGGGCGGGGACCATTAAAACCGGAAGGGGGTATCTCTGGGCATTTGAGGAAAGCCTGCTTGCTCGAGGCACTGTCACAGAGAGACAGCGCTGGAGCTGGGCTCGGACCCCAGGGCACCCCAGGGACTGAGTAGGAAGTGGGAGGCCATGTGCCCACGTGAGCGTGGTCCAGAGCCCTGCCCCGAGGGCCCGCAGCCAGGTTCCTGGCTGGGATCCCCACAGCCGCAGCAGGTCCCAGGGGGCTGCGCTCCAGGCCAAGCACAGAGCCTTCCTCTTCTCTTCTCCAAGTAGAGCCGCTGGGGCTTCCCAGAAGTGGAAAGTCAAAGATCAAGGGTGGGGGTGGGGGTGGGGGTGGGGGTGGCTTCAGGACAGGAGCACCCAAGTTCCTGTCTTAGGTTAAAGGCACACTGATTGGATGTCTGCGCTGCCTGCAGCTTGCTGGGGCCACCCCTCAGCCCACCCCTGGTCCCCAGCGGCATTGGCCCCATCGCTGCAGAGGGGACCCCCCCCCCGGTGCCCCTTGGCTGGGTCAGACAGTCTTCCAGGAGGGGTGATGATGACCCTCCTTTGAGCCACAAAGGGCAGAGGAGGGAGAGGCAAAGTGAACCCAGAGACGGTAAAACACAGGAAAACTTTTACCTGGAGGAGGAAAAAAGTGTGGGACCCCCACCCCCACCCCGTCCGCTCCAGGTCCGTGGAGAGAGGCGGCTGGACTCAGAAAGATACTGCCGTGTGTCCCCCACGGCCCCTGCCGCACACGTAAGCACACACGCGTCCACGTTGTCACGAGCGCCCCTCTTCCGCACGTCCCTGCACACCTGCTTCGTCACACGCGCACGCCGGCACGCCCAGGGCACGGCCGCACAAGCACACTCACCGTTGGACATTTGTAGCTCTACCCACAGCTTCACCACCTCCTCCTGGAGCTTTTCCAACGAATGCAAGGCTGCGCTTCTCTCATTCAAGCCTCGGGTGAGTGGTTGGGGGACGGTGGTCAGCGACGAACTTGTCACCCCCCCCCCATCCCTGTCCTCCACCCTCTACACCGACCCCTCCCAAGGCTCACTCTGGGACTTGAGGTTGCTCAGGTCTGAACGGAGTCCATCCAGGTTCCGGGAGAGCTCAGAATCTGACGGGGACGGGCTGGGGTCAGGGCTGGGAGTCCCCAAGCCCGGCCCCCAGCCTCAGGATCCCTCCCGGCTCCAGGACCCCCGACCCCACCAATCTCTCACCCTGAGCTTTCATTCTCTTCTGCTCAGCTTGGATTTTCTCCATGTTCTGTGACACCTGGGCGGCTGGGTGCAGGGAGGGGGCTCAGTGGTAAGCAGGTCCTCAGGGCCGCCCCGGGCCCCCCTCAGCTCCCCCGCTGGCCCCTTTGTCCCCTTAGCGTCTGTTCCAGGGTCACCTGATCATTTTGCCATTCACAGGTGGCCTGGAGCACTGTGTCCACATGTTAATCCAGCCCCCCAGCCCCCACCCCACTCCTCCGCGTAGACCTGAGCGGACGTCACTCACCCTGGGATTTCTGGGCCATCTGGTCGCCTCTTTGTCTTTCCAAGTCCTTGGAAACCCGAGACACTGGGGCCGCAGGAAAGATGTGGCCTCAAGAACCAGGAAGGCACGTCCCCAAGGCCCTCCCTTCCCTGGCCCCCGAGTGCAGGGCCCCTCACATTTTCATTGTAGGGGCAAAGGCACCCAGGAAGACACAGGCAAGGATGGAAGGAACACGCGCACCCTTCCCCCACCCAGAATGAAATGTAAAAGCAGCCGGTGTTTCTGGAAATCTCCCTGGAGGCAAGTGTAATGCTTCACCCAAGTCTCAGCTTGTTTCTGCCTCGATAGCCCTGGAGGATGCCCACTTTACAGGTGGGGAAACTGAGGCCTGGAGCCTTTGCGTGACAGCCCATCAGGCCCTCCGTGGAGCCCCCGCCTCTCCCAGAGGCTCTGGGTTTTCACCCCAAGGGGAGGGGGAGATGCAGGCTGCCCCCCACTTCCCAGTGGGGGGCACTGGAGCCCAGATCTCCCACGTCCCACAGTGGCCAGTGGGCAGAAGCAGGGGGTCCCCCGCCCTGCCTCCCCAGCCCCCCGGCCTTCCCCCCTCCCCGTACCATTCTGGGCAGCGGTTTGTTCCAGCTGTTTCAGATTCTTCACAGCGTCCCAGTCTGGGGGGGGAGCCAAGAGGAAGGGAGAAGACAGGTTTTCAGGTGCCCCCACCCACACGGCCCCACCTGCCCCCTGGGGAGGGAGCCCTTGGGTATACACCCCCCAGGAGGTGCAGGAAGGGTGGGAGACAGAGATGCTGGACGGGGCGGGGAGCCCTCAGGGGTGGGCAGACGGGGCTCCGGAGGGGGCTGCTGGGGACAAGGTGGGGGGCACGATGATGGGGGACTCGGAAGGGCGTGATGTCCCAGAGTCTGAAAGTAGGGTTCTGGGAGGGAACGCAAGAGAGGGGCTGCATGGGGCTGGGGGTGTCCTCACGCCAGAAGAGAAGCAGGGTCAGCAGCCCGGCCCACAGCATGACGGTCACCAGCCCCAACAGTGCCATCCATGTCCCCTGCCCACAGCACCGCCGCTGCCTTTCGGGAAGGTTCGGGAACTCTGCGGGGAGTTGAGAGGGGGCACGCCAAGGGGCGCAGGGTGAGCCTGGGCGTGGCCCTGCCTGTCTCCCCGTCGCCCCCAGCCCCTGAGTCCTGGGAGCCTGCCAGAGCCCACGCTAGAGCCGTGGGTCTCAGTGGACCCCCAGCCTCCTCCGCACACCTCCCCTTTCGTGTCCCACCGGTGCCCCCTCCCGACTTCGTCCCTCGCTGCATCTCTGCATCTGTCCCTCCACCCGTCCAGCCCTTGTGCCCACACCCCAGCGGGCAGCGAGCCTGACTTGGGGCCAGGCCACTGTCCAGAAAGGCAGCCGCGGGCCAGGAGCTGAGACGCCTCCTCCATGGGCCCCGCGTCAGATGGCCGGCTGCCCCCCAGCTCTCACTGTGACTCTCTTCTCACCCACCAATGCCAGATCTGCAGCCTCAGGCCCGGAAGGCTGGGTCCTCCCTCCCCTCAGACCTCCAGCCCTCAGCCCATGGCTGTCCTCGACCCTGCGCCCCGTCCCCAAACACAGGACCCTGGGTCTCAGTTTTTCCTCCATATCCGAGCTCTTCTCCAGCCCTTTCCCTGGATGTCAGCCCCCCCGCCCCGGAGCCTCGCCACAATCCCTGGGGCCCCCCAAGACTCTACCTTGATGCCCCACTGTGGGTCCGGGCCCCTTCCCCTCACCCTGGCTGTGAGGATTCATCCTGCTGAATTCCACTTGCTCTGAGTCCCCGTTCTACTTGGCTTCCAAATCTATTGGGCTCCCAGCACCCGAGTTTTTTTTTGTTGTTGGTGGAGGGCGTTGAGTCAGGGCAGGGAGGGGCCTGAGGCTTCCCTCTCCTGCTTGGCTCTGTGCCCAGGAGGCCAGTCAGGGCTCACCTCCCCCTCACCCCTTGCCGGGCCTTCTTCCCAGAGAGAGACCCAGGAACCCCTCTCCTCTCCTGGCTGAAAGGTAGGAGGCCAGGGTCAGCTCCAGAGAGTCCCCTCACCTGAGTAGACATGCTCCTCCATGGCAGCCTTGCTTGGATTCTCCCAGTGACGGGCTGCTCACCACCTGCCAAGGCAGCCCACTTAACGGGCAACGTCGCCGCTCTGGCCGGGATCTGGGTTCTAAGGAGTATTAGGGTTAGAGGTCAGGCTCTGGCTGCCGGCACAGGACAGCATCTGGGGCTTGAGGAACTCGGTGACCATCGTCCGTGACCAGGAGTCCAGGTGGCATTTCACTGGGACATGTAGCTGGTGTGCGGAGGGTTACAGGCCTGAGACCAGGTGGGGGCGCCCCAGAGCCAACACATGCGAGGTATACAGCAGGTGACTCATAAGTGTAGCAAATGACTGAACCTCGATGCCAATTTCCTCATCCACAAAATGCCAATATTACCTACACCGTCGGGGGGTGCTGTGCTCTTCCTGAATGTGTCAAGCGCTTCCGTCAAGGTCTGGTTCATGGCACCAAAAAATATCATCATCAACGTTGCTATTGCTGCCAGGCCAACTTGGCTTGGGACTCAACCTTCCTGAGCCTCAGTTTCCCCTCTATAAAATGGGAGCGATGATTGTACCCAACTCACGAGGTCATGGTAGGATCAAATGAGATGATGACATATGGGAGTGTTTCAGCAAGGTGCCGCACACGCACAGTCGGTCTTCAGATCCTAAACATTTATCGGGCACCTACTGTAGGCTGGGTTTTGCTGGGCGGTGCAGAAACCCTGTCACCAGACCTCAGCTTCCTCCTCTGCAGTGCGTCCAAGGCATCTTCAAAGTCTCTTGACTTTTTTAAAAAATTAATTTATTTATTTTGAGAGAGAGAGGGAGCGAGCAGGGAGGGACAGAGGGAGAGGGAGAGGGGATCCCAAGCAGGCCCCATGCCGCCAGCACAGAGCCCGACGCGGGGCTCAAGCTCATGAACTGTGAGATCATGACCTGGGCCGAAATCGAGAGTCAGAGGCTTAACCAGCTGAGCCACGCAGGCGCCCCAGAGTCTCTGGACTTAGAAGCACCTGTTATGTGCCAAGGAGCGTGGGTTCGGCTCCAAGCTGCCTCTCCGGCTGTCTGACTGTGGGCAATTTGCTCCCCCTCTCTGCGCCTTGGGGAGGGGGAGATGTGAGGTGACCAGGCTCTGATTCGCAGCGGCTCAAACTGGACCTGGTGCCATCACGGAAGAGGCGTCACCGTCCCGGAGCCAAACCTGCCTGAGCCCAAGCTGGACACACTGGGGGCTGAGTCCCGGCTTCTCCCAGGACAAGCGACTTAAATTTGCTCATCTCTCAACTAAGGGTGACAGTGCCAAGCCCGCCGGATGACGAACGATGGGTGAGCGAGGCCCCGGCACACAGCAGGTGCTCGGTAAACCTACCGGCGGGGAGCTTGGGAAACTGAGGCCCTGAGAAGGTAAGTAATTGATCCATGGCACACAACGGTAGGATGGGGACTCGAACCCAGGACATGTGCCATCGGAGCCCCCTGTGATCAGCCCCCGGGGCACCCACGAAGCTCAGCTGTTCTCAGTCACTGCCAGGCCCTGGCTTCACCGTCCCCGACCCAGGACCCCGTGCGTCTGCCGAGTCCGTCCATGCTGCTCGCTGCCCACCCCCCTTCTCTCCCTTGAGACTCAGCCCCGAGGCCACTCCTTCCAGGGAACCTTCAATGTCCCCTTCCCGCCACCGGCCCCACCACACGCGCACGCACAGAGGGCCATGTTTGTGCTCGCACATTCACACACACACAGGCGGTCGCACACCCACACCCTGGCACGTATCACACACTCACGTGAGTTCTGGCCGCGGCGCTGTCCGCAGGGGCGGATTGGAGAGGGCGGCGGGCCGCGGGCTGCGGAGAGCTGCCGGGCCTGGAGAGACGGTTTTCTTCTGAAAGCGGGCCCACCCACGGCTTCTATTTTCACAGACCTAATTATGGGCTGGCCACCTGGTGAACCGTGTTACACGCATGACGCTCCCCACCACCCGGTAAAGTCCGTGCTATTTTTAGCTCCATTACTCAGGTGAGCAAAACTGAGGCTCAGAGACGCTAACCTGCATTCCCAGAGTGCTGAGGGAAGTAAGGAGGAGAGTCAGGGTGGAACTAAAGTGGCTGGGTCATTATGTCACAGTGGCAGGGAAGAGGGTAGGAGGGAGAGAGAGAGAGAGAGAGAGAGGGATGAACAAAGAGGGAGCCGGGAGGTAGGGAAGAAACACAAAGACCCACGAGATAACATTCTGGTCAAATAGTAACAATTCTGTTGTATCGCTGAATTTAATGGCAGTGAGTGCGAGGCGGGGGTGGCAGGGGACAGTTTGCGGTGTCCCAGGTGCGTCAGCACATTGAGTGTTCGCACTTTATGAGGCAGATGCTTTTGTTCTTAATGCCGCCTTCTTGGTGAAGAATGTGGAGCACAGAGAGGTTAAGTAACCTGCCCAAAGTTACACAGCTTGTAAATGGCAGAGCTGGGATTTGAATCCAGGCAGCGTGGGCCCCAAGTCTGCAGCCCTGACCAACATGCACCTAGCTGTATATTTATGGGGACTTCCTGCCACCTCGCACCCTGTCCTTCTCCCCTAAAATGTGTCCTCTGACCCTTAACCCTCTTCCCATTCTTGTTTGGGGGACCACCCCCCCGTGTCGAACCCCCATGCCCAGAAGAGCTGTTCCTTCCTCCGGGCTTGACGCTCTGCCTCTTGCTCTGGAAGATGCCCACCTGAGCCCCTATGTCCCACTTTCCAGCCAGGACCGATCTGGGCCACCCACCAGATGGGGCGGGGCCTGGCCCCACATGTCCCCTGGACTTCGCACCCCAGGGCAGCAGGGCCAGTGCCGCCTCCTGTGTCACACTGCGTTTCCAGCATGGAGGGGTGGCCCTCCATACATGTCTACTGACTGGATGACTGTTGGGCAGAGGCTGTTCATTGGGGTCCCCACCTGTCCCTCTCGACCTTGATCTGGACTAAGTGTGGGGACTTGAACCCACGACATGGTTTGCCAAGTGACAAGGGACGTCACTGTGAGTAGGAAAGAGAGTTGTCAGGTGGGTACCCGAGAGAGGTCACGGGGGGGTGCTGGGCGGACAGAAGGCAGCGGGAGCCCTGGGCGGCGGGGGTGGGGTGGGGATCTTAGTGTCGTCATGGGGCCAGGTGGGGGTGGGGACACGGGGGAGCTGTCACCTGGCCCAGGCGCCAGAGGAGGTTTCTGGGGCGGCGACTGTGGGGATGAAGAGAGGGGTGTGAGCAGAGACGGGTGAGGTTGGGGAGCAGGGACTCGGGAGATGCTGTAAAAATCGGCCGGGTCTCAGTCTCGGGTGGGCAGTGGGGCCGAGGACACAGGAAGGAAGAGGAGAAAGTTTGGGAAGAAGGCTGGCTGGGTCGCAGTGAAGACGCAGGACGGGTAGGAGGGGTCGCATCGAGGACGGGGCGGGGATGCGGTCTGGTGTTTCTGAGCTTCTGAAAGACCTGCAGCCCAGGTGCCCAGCCCCAGTCCGCACGGCTGCCCACCGTCTCCACCGTGTCCTTCCAGAGGGTTCCACGGCTCCTGCGGAACTCAGCTCAGACAGGAGGCTGCTTTGGGGGTGAAATCTCAACCCCCCTCCCCGGGGCTACAGTAACCGTGTCACGCCACGGACCCCTCCCTCTTCCCCTCTGCGGTACCGATGCACCGGCTCTGCTCACTTCAAGGGAAAAACAGGAAACCGTGCGGATGTGGGCCCCCATCCGAGGGTGTCGGTTCTTCTTTCTTGTTTGGGATCCTTGAGCCCGGGGCAGCCCCCTCGCTCAGCACAGACCTGGATCTGGACTCAGTAGGAACGACTCGGGGGTCCGGCGACGACCATCAGCGATCCCCCCGCGGGTTCCCACCCTAGCCGTGGCCCTGACCCTGTTCCACCCCAGCTCACCCCCAGGGATGTTCGGATCCCCAGCTCTCCTTACCTGTGCTCTGTGCGAGGCAGAGCCACAACCGCTAAATTTAGAACCTCAGCACCTAGGACAGGGCCCCAGGTTCAATGCAAAGGTGGTGAAGAAACCGCCTGGCCGACCCCAACCCCAACCTGGTGATCCAGCCCCGGGCTCTCCCCTCCTGGTCAGTCTCCTGATGTTGCCAAAGGGAGAAAGGAAGGAGGGGGTGTGTGGAGTGGGAAGGGAGTGGGTGTGTTGAATCCTGGAGGGCTTGCAGGAAGAGGTGGCTTTAAAACCGGGTTTCTCATTCTCCGCTCTGTTGGCACTGAGGCCGATGACTCTCTGTTGTTGGGGTGGGGGCTGTCCTGTAGATTGCCGGATCTGTAGCAACATCCCTGGCCTCTACCCTCTGGCTGCCAGTAACGGTCCCCCCGTCCACCTAGTGACGACCACCAAAAACGTCTCCAGACATCGCCCCCAGAATCACCCCCAGTTGGGAACCACTGCTTTGAAGCATAATTTACAGACAAGGAGAAGGTGCCGGCATCAGGCTTGAGTGCGCTTTCTCTGTCTCTCCATCTGCTGAGGACAGATGACCTCTCCTCTTTCATTTACTCAACAAGCACCTACTGTGTGCCAGGTTCTGAGAACAAAGTCCCATTTCTTGTGAGGCAGGTTTCGTTTTTCATTACGATAAAAGATACAGAGCATACAATTCACCATCTTAATCATTTGCAGTGGCATTAAGCACACTCGTGCTGTGCCACCATCCCCACCGTCCGTCTCCAGAACTTTCCATCTTGCCAAACGGAGACTCCGTCCCCCTGAAACACCAGCTCCGCCTTCCGTCCCCCAGCCCCCTGGCTCCCACCATCTACTTTCGGTTTCTGGGGCCGGGACTTCTCTAGGGACCGAAACTAACTGGGATCCTACAGGATCTGTCCTTTTGTGTTTAGCCTCTTCCACTTAGCGTGAGGTCCTCAAGGTTCATCCACGATGCAGTGTGAAAACAAACTTTAAAATTCATAAATCCACAGGACAGTTTTAGGTGCTGGAAAAGCAGGGTTAG
Organism: Mungos mungo; assembly: GCA_004023785.1. Taxonomy (NCBI): domain Eukaryota; kingdom Metazoa; phylum Chordata; class Mammalia; order Carnivora; family Herpestidae; genus Mungos; species Mungos mungo. Next base: position 36,098 of record PISW01005758.1, read on the forward strand.
GGTCCCCGGTGGGGGGCGGGGTGGGGGGAGAGAGACTTTAGACCAGAGGATTCTGAACCTGGAGGACGCATAAGGTGAGGTCTGAGCAGACTGCTCGGGGAGGTTGGATTTTCCTCCTCTGTTCAGGCTGGCGGCCAGAGGGCTCCCCCTCTCTCCCCACAGGGCTCTGCAACCTCAAAGCCTTGAGTGGGTGCCCCGCCCCCTCTCACTGGGGAAATCCACTCAGTTCCCTCCCAGAGGCCCCAGGTCCCAGAGAGGGGCTGGCCCTGCGGCCTCCCCCGACCTTGACCGCGTGGCTTCCACAGTCTCTGCCCTCTTTGGGTCTCAGTTTCCCCGACGGAGGAGGGCGCCGGGCTTCCTGGCCGCCCCTCCCTGACAGGCTCGGAAGCCGTGTCGCCCCCGCAGGACCCCAGTGCTCTGGGGAGGTGGAAATTCTGCAGGACCCGGGGCTGGGCTCAAGTGACAGCCGAGTGAGGGCGTCAGGTGGGGCCCCCGGCTCGCAGGCACACAGAGGCGCGCACACACACGGAGGGATGTGACACCATCAACCGCACACGGATACACAGACACCGACAGTCACCACATGACTTAACCGCAGACACACCCACGATACACGCACACGGACGTGACACGCTGGAAACACACACCACACAGACACACCCCAGGACACCTGCACACACACACACAAAGATGCCGCACGGCACGTGGACCCACAGACACGCGCGACGAATCGCAGTAGGCGTACGCACAATACCTGAGGGTTACACGCAGGTCCACACAACACACACACACAATACAGACACACAACCCCCAGATGCAAGATAGACACACCCGACGTGCGCAGAGGCACACATCACACAATCACATGTCCCGACACAACCCTCCCCCACAGAAACGAAACGCACAGACATCTGGAGAACATTCCAGGCCCACAAAACACGCAGACAGACTCAGGCACACGGTCACACAGACACGCACAAGGGTCCCCTTTGCACGCTGCTCCAAAGAAGGGGCTGATGGGAAAAAGTAGCGCTCCTCCACTAGCCGCCCTCCCATTTGCCTCTGCTCTCCTCCCCGCCCCCATGCATGCCTCAGTTTCCCCTCAGGGACTTCTCACCGCCACCCCCAATCCCTGCGGACTTCCCACATCTCAGCCCGGCCCCCTCCCCGGAGCTTCATTGGTTCCTGCACTCACTCACTCCTTCACAGTGACAGGCGTGCTCAGAGGCCTCCCTGCCCACAGAGGCCGGGCCAGGGACCCCCGCCCCCACCCAGTCCCCACAGGCCTCTGCGGGCCCCGAGCTCCTACATTAACTGAGCACCTGCCCCAGGACTGGGAGCTGCCCAAGGGTAGGACCTGGGCCCCCTTCCTGGGGGGGGGGGCGGAGGGCTTGCCCCCGAGATCCCAGCCACACACACCCCCCCCCCGCACTCACTCACATCCCTCCTTGCTCCCCTCACCGGCCCCCACCCCTGCGTGATCTTGTCAACAGGAAGAGGGAAGGCCAGCATGGAGTGGGAGCAGGCTGGCTCCGCGTTTTCACCTTCCGGGAGCCTCCGGTCTGGAGCCCGGCCCGTTGGTTCTGTGTGTGGGGATGAAGGGGGAAGCTGGAGGGGGGCTCAGATGAAGGGGTCCAGAGGTGGGCTTGTGCACACCCCTTCTTCAGAAGGCCTTCCTGGGCCCGCTGCCCACCCCTCCACCCCACCCTCCAACCACAGCACATCCCCAGGGACCAGGGCGCCGCGCCTGTTCATCCCAGGAATCCTGAGAACATTCCAGGCCCACATGGGGAGATTCGGGGATTTCTTTCTGACAATGTCCACCGTTCTCCCAGGGGATAGGGTACCGTGTGGGGAGCAGGCGGAAGGACGGCTCCCGGCCCCTCAGAGATTCAGAAATCCTGGGCCCTCAGGGACCCACCCTCTCACCTTCCTGGAGACCCAGGATCCAGGCCCCAGGTCCCCAGCCCCTCGGAGACCCAGGCCCAGCCTCTAAGGGATCCGGGAATCCAGGTCCCCAGGCGCCTCCCTCAAAGATCCAGGCCCCCATCCCCATAGATCGCGTGTTTTTTCTAACTCCATTGCTCCCTTCTTCGAGCAGGTTCCCTAGTTGGGCCGTCACAGGAGGCGTGCTGCCCCCTGCCGGGCACACCGGGTCACTGCTCCCCACCAGATGACACCCGCCCCCAACTGGGTGGGAAGAGAAGGGGGTGGAGTTTCAGCTCCACCCTTTTCCCTGCGGGGTGACTGTATCCTCTGGGCCTCAGTTTCCCCATCTGTAGCGTGGGAACAAGCACCAGCCTCCTTCCCACACAGGTCCTCGTGCGCGGGAAGCCTCCTCCCGCTGGTGCCGAGAAGAGAGACACCACAACACAGGCGAGCCCCGGGGAGCCCTCTTTCCTGAAGCTTCCGGCGAATGTCTCCCGTGAGTAACCCCCCACCCCGCCCCGCGAAGGCCCCTCGAAGGAAACCCCAACTCCCCTGCAGCCAGCCAGGCCCTGGGTGCCAGCACCTTCTTCTCCTGCACGGTTCCCCCTTTGCTCCAGCCACACCCCCAGGCTTCTCTGGGGTTTGAGGCCTCTCCGTGGCCCTTCTCCGTCTTGCAGGTGGCTGCTCTCTGAGGGAGGTGGCCCTGGCTAAGGTGGCCCCTAACCCCTCCGTCACCCCTGTAACGGTCTCTGTGACCTGCCTTCCGTGCGTGGACGCATGTGGTTTGCTGGTTCGTTACCGGTACCCGCTGGAAGGCGAGTCCAGGGGTGCAGGGGGCCTGTCACCGCGTCCCCCGCTGATGTCCCAGGCACGGTAGCTGGCCGCTGGCGTCATGTGAGTTTCCTAGGACTGCTCTAAGGAGTTACCGCGCGCTTACTCGGCAGCCTTAACGACAGAAGTGTGTCATCTCACAGATCTGGAGGTCAGAAGTGCCAGCCTGGGCCTCACTGGGCTAAAATCAAGGCGTCCACAGGGCTGCGCTCCTGGGAATTCAAGGGCAGAATCTAATTTCCTTCTGGGTTTTCCACCTCTGTGGGCGCCCACACCCCTTGGCTTGTGGCCCCTCTCCTCCTGATTCAGGTCCCCAGCGGAGCGCTTTCGATCTCTCCCTGACTCTGCTCCTGTTGGCACATCGCCTTCTCTCACCTTCCTGCCTCCCTCTTGTGTGTGTGTTTTTAAATTTAATTTATTTATTCTGAGAGAGAGAGAGAGCAGGGAAGAGGCAGATAGAGAGAGAGACAATCCCAAGCAGGCTCCGCACCGTTAGCACAGAGCCCGATGCAGGGTTCAAACTCACGAACCATGAGATCATGACCTGAGCCAGAATCAAGAGTCAGGTGCTTAACTGACTGAGCCCCCCAGGTGCCCCTTATTGACTCCATCTTTTCTTTTTAATTTTCAAAAAATGTTATTAATGTTTTTTATTTATCTTGAGAGACAGAGACAGCAGGAGCAGGGGAGGGGCAGAGAGAGAGAGACACACATCTTTTTAATTTTTTTAAACATTTATGTATTTTTGAGAGACAGAGAGAGACAGCATGAGCAGGGTAGGAGCAGAGAGAGAGGGAGACACAGAATCCGAAGCAGGCTCCAGGCTCCAAGCTGTCAGCACAGAGCCTGACGCGGGGCTCAAACTCAGGAACCTGAGCCGAAGTCAGACGCTCAACCGACTAAGCCCCCCAGACGCCCCATTTGCCTCCCTCTTATAAGGACTCGTGATGCTCACGTTGGGCCCCCAGGTGACCCAGGATGGCCTCGTCTCCAGATCCTTGATTTAACGACTCCCATCTGTAACGTCCCTCTCACCGGGTGAGGCCACATAATCGCAGGTTCCAGGGCTTGGGACAGGGACGCCTTTGCGGAGCCATTATTCAGCCCATCACAATACTCTCAAATGCTGTTGTTATAATCAGCCCACTTGACAGATGCAAAAACAAAGGCACAGAGAAGGAAAGTCACGTGCCCGGGCTCACCCAGTGAGTCCAGGTAGGCAAGCGCGGTCCAGGTGGCTCTGGACTCTGCGCTTCCTGGTGCCGTCGGCCGGACTAACCATCTGAGCCTTGTGTGTCTGGAGCTGCAGGTGGGGTGGGGGCGGGGGGCTGGGGCAGACGGGAGGGGCTAGCAAGAGCTTGAGGGAAGTGTGTCCGGCCCCACCTTAGGGGCCTCCCCAGACACCTCAGCCAACCTGGTAAGAGGCCTTGGGATCTCAGGGGGTTTCCTAGGATGGGGGTGACGGGGAGGTTGGAGTTTGGAAACAACAGTCTGTTCTGTCACAAGGCCATTTCCTGGGAAAGTGGGGTGACGGGTGCGGCCGGTCCTTCCAGGAAACCTGGCTGGGCTTCAAGGTCACCGCCGACTTGCTGACTCAGCCCCAGAAAGTGTGGTCATGTGTCACTCAGGGGGCTGTTAGTGGGGACACCCACTGGGAAAGGGTCAGAGGGCACCACGGGGGTGCCCCTCCGTGCCCCTACGCCCTGCTTCCCAGCACAAGACCCCTTGGCCTCTCCAAGACAGACCCTCATTTCCCTCCCCTCCCTTCCCCCTTGGACTAGAAGAACAGGGTTTGGGGGATGGATTTTCCAGAATGTTCCACCTGCAACCTTATCATGGGAGCACACCGTTTTCTATCCCTCCTCATCCCCTGCCCCTCTGCCCAGCAGACTGTGAGCCCCAGAAGGCACCAAGCACAACCCGAGCCCCAACATTTCATTATAGCAATTGGCAAGCATACAGAAAGCTTGCGCTGGAGAATGAAAAATGCACCCCTAGGCCGCATGATCAGTGTATTACAGACCGATTCGTCCCTCCACCCCTCGACCCGTCTTGTATCTTTCTGCATTTTTCCAAGTTGCAGACGTTAGCTTATTTCCCCCTAAGACTCTACCCCACAGAACACAAACTAGAACCCAATATTTGTTTGCCACCCTTCCTATTTCCTTCTGAGTAAAATAGCACAAAATGTGCAAATCCCAGGTGCGTTTCCTTTGACCTTTGACCAGCGCATTCACCTGTGGAATCCAAATCCCCATGAAGGCACCAGAACGTACCCATCCCTCCAGAAAGTTCTTTCATAGCTCTTCCCAGGTAATCCCTGCCTCTGCTCCCACATAGCTATTGTCCTCACATTTCTTCAACCCGGGAGTAATTTTGTCTGTTTCTATAATCTCATATAAATGGGCTCATAAAGTCTCTAATATTTTACAAATGGCTGCTTCCGCTCTGCCTATTGTTTTTTTTCAGATTCCTCTGTGTCCAGAGACCCTGACCTCTTGTTCTCCATTGGAATTCCTGTACCTGGCATATCATGAATGCTGAGAAATGTTTATGGGGAGGGAAGTAATTGTGTGAATGAATGAATGAATGAATGAATGAATGAAATGGCGCCTTTCTCACAAGACAGTTGATCTGACTCCTTCTCTCCAGCTTTTCTCACCAACTCCTCCTTGGTCTTGGTTCAGGGGCTGTAATTCCAAGTAGCCGAGACCCCCCCGCCGCCCCGCTTCCCGGTGCCTCCATCTTATCTCCCCACGAGAACACGGATTATCAGGCACATGTTATCATCAGCTTCCTGCTTTCCCCCTTTATCTGCCTCCGCTTCCAGCATCATTTCCTCCCTTCCTGCTCTTCTCCAGATAAACTCCTCCACCTGGCTCCAGAACTGCTGAAGTCTTTCCTGGGTCAGAAATATCCCCCCCGCCAAGAGGCTGGAGCTCCGAGACGGTGCCGAACATCGGGGCACAAAATGGCGCAGCCCCTTTGGGAAGCTGGATGTGTCTCATCAAGCTCAACAGTCACCTACCATCTGATCCACTCCTAGAGATCCACCCGAGACAAGGGACCATTTAAATTCATAAGAAGATCTGTCCAGAGTATTCGCGGCCTCTTAGTTCATAGTAATTGACATCGGCGGCAGCACAGACACCTGTCAGCAGGTGGATGGACGCATTGTGGTCCCGCGACTCGATGGAAGAGGAGCAGAGACGAAGAGGAACAGACTGGAAGAACACAACGGCGTGCGTGAACCTCAGAAACAGCACGCCGAGAGAAAGAAGCCAGGCACCGAAGACTGCACACCGCGCGCTTCAACGTGGATGACATCCAGAAAAAACACGTCTAGTGGACCGTGATGGCCGGCAGAGCGGCAGCGGCCCGGGGCAGGGGGTCGGGAGGAAGGTCAGGGGGTGATGGCAATGTTCCGTGTCTGCAAGGGAGAGGCGAGCGCGCGGCCGTGTGCGTTTCTGGAACCTCACTGAGTTGTGAGCTTGAAATGGGTGCATCACGGTTTTGAAATTGTGATCGTGGTATAAGTGTGTATAACATAACATATACATCCTAGCTATTTTCAAGAATGTTTATTTATTTGTTTTGGGGGTGGAGGGAGGAGGAGAAGGGACAGAGAGAGAGAGAGGGAGAGAGAGAGAATCCCAAGCAGGCTCCGTGCTGTCAGCACAGAGCCCAGTGTGGGGCTTGATCTCACGCACTGAGATCCTGACCTGAGCCAAAAGCAGGAGTCAGATGCTGAGCCGAGTGAGTCCCCCAGGCGCCCCGTGTCTTAGCTGTTTAAGGTGCAGTGTAGTGCTTGTACATCACAGTGGTGTTCAGTATTTTCACAGTGTTGTGCAGCCAACCTCTAGAAAGCTTTTCGTTGTGCAAAATGGGAACTCTGTACTCATTAAACAACGGCTCTCCGTGTCTCCCTCCCTCCCAGGAACTGGCCATCACCATTCGACTTTCTGTTACTTTTTTTTTTAATTTTTAAAAATGTTTTTATTTTATTTTGAGAGAGAGAAAGACAGCACGAACAGGGGAGGGTCAGAGAGAGAAGGAGTCACAGGATCTGAAGCAGGCTCCAGGCTCTGAGCTGTCAGTGCAGAGCTCCACGTGGGGTTCGAACCCACGAACCGTGAGATCATGACCTGAGCCGAAGTTGGGCGCTTACCTGACTGAGCCACCCAGGCGCCCCTGATTTTCTGTTTCTATGAGTCGAACAACTCTAGCTACCTCGCAGGAGTGAGATAATAACTCCATGTGTCCTTTTGTGACTGGTTTATTTCACTGACCAGAGCGGCCTCAAGGCTCATCCTCACTGTAGCCGGCGTCAGAATGTCCTTCCTTTTTATTTTTAAGTTTATATTTATTTTGGGGGCTCCGGGGGACTCAGGTGTTAAGCATCTGACTTTGGCTCAGGTCATGATCTGACGGTTCATGAGTTTGAGACCCACATCGGGTGAGCCCCGCTTCTCTCTCTCTCCCTCTGCCTCTCTCTCTGCCCCTCGCTCACTTGTACCCTCTCTCTCTCTCTTTCAAAAAAAAAAAGTTTACATTTGTTTTTCAGAGAGAGAGACAGGAGAGAGAGAGACCAAACGGGAGGAGGGGCAGAAAAAAAGAGAGAGAGAATCCCAAGCAGGCTCACGCCGTCAGCATAGAGCCTGACACAGGGCTCGATCACATGAACCGTGAAATTAGGATGACCTGAACCCAGAGCAAGCGTCAGATGCTTAATCGACTGAGCCACCCAGGGGCCCCGGAATGTTCTTCCTTATTAAGGTGGAATCATGTTCCATGGTACAGATGGCCCCCATTTTGTTTATCTGTTCATCTGACCGTGGCCACTTGGGTTGGGAGGGGATTGCTGGGTCAGTGGTAATCTGTTCCTGATTTGGGGGCCGGGAGGGAACGGCCATACTGGTTTTCACAGCGGCGGCACCATTTACTTTCTCACCAGCCATACATGAAGGTGTTGTTGCTGTTGTTTGATAGACGTTGTCCTAATGGGTATGATAAATTGGTGCGTTTTATTGTATATAAATTATACCTCAACAATGTTGATTTTTAAATTGAGTTACAAAAATTTGTTTTTTAGAGCGGGTGAGGGTGGACCACAAGTGGGAGAGAGGAACAGAGGGAGAGAGAGAATCTGAAGCAGGCTTCACACTCAGTGGGAGCCCAACGCGGGGCTCAATCCCACGACCGTGAGATCATGACTTGAGCCAAAATCAAGAGTCGGTCGCTCAACCGACTGAGCCACCCAGCTGCCCCTAAAATTATTTTTTTTTAAGAATTATACAGAGAGCAAGTGCAAACCAGGGCCGCTCAGGATGCGGGCACCGTGGTCAAGGTGGGAGGTGTGTGTGTATTGTCAGCTGACGGAGGTCACAGTTAGATCTTGAGGAGTGAATGCCATGCTGTGGGTGTTTAAAGTCTATTACTGGTGTTTCCAGCGGCTTCTGAAATCAAGGTGTCAGCAGAGTGCCATTGGCCTTGAGGCTCTAGGGGAGAATTGGTTTTCTATCCTTTTTTTGGGGGTGGGTGGGAGGTTAAGATATTATTTTTAAAATTAAAAAAATTAAGTTTATTTACTTATTTTGAGAAAGAGATGGAGAGACCGAGGCAGGGAGGGGAAGAGAGAATCCCAACCAGGCTCTGTGCTGTCAGCATGAAGCCCAATGCGGGACTCGAACTCATGAACCGTGAGATCCTGACCTGAGACCCGAAACGGAGTGGGACACTTAACCAACTGAGCCCCCCGGGCGCCTCCAAGGCATTATTTTCTAAGAGTGGTTTTCGCTTCACAGCAAAATCGAGCAGATGATACGGACACTTCCCATATGCTCTGCACCTGCACACAGGTGTTGCCTGGCCCGTTATCAACACCGCCCACCAGAGGGGCACCCTCGTTACAGTGGATGAACCGACATTCACACGGCGTTATCACCCAGAGCCCATAGTTTGCATTAGGGTTTGATCTTGGCGTTGTACGTTCTATGGCTTTGGACAAATGTATAGTAACACGTGTCCACCATGATACTATCATACAGAGTAATTCTGCTAAAAAATCCTCTGTGCTCCACCGATTTCCTCCTCCCCCGCAGCCCTCCCCCCCACCCCCTGCAGCCGCGGATCCTTCTACTGTCTCCATAGTCCTGTCTCTTCCAGAATGCCATAGAGTTGGAATCCTACAGTCTGTAAACTTTTGGGATTGGCCTCTTTCCCTTATTAATATGCATCGAAAGTTCCTTCGTGTCTTTTCATGACTGATAGCACGTTTCTGTTTTGCGCTGACTGGATGACATTCTACTATCTGGATGCACCCGTCTGTTTGTCCTTTCGCCTACAGAAACACGTCCGAATTGCTTCCGAGCTTTGCCAGTTATGAATAAGGCTTCCAGGTTTTCACCTGGACGTAAGTTTTCAACGCCTCTGGGGCGATGCCAGGGAGCACAATTACTGGGTCGTATGGCAAGAATTGGTTTAGGTTTTTTGTTAATTTATTTTTGTTTTAATTTTTAAATGTTTTTTTTTTTGAGAGAGAGAGAGAGACAGCATGAGCAGGGGAGGGTCAGAGAGAGAGGGAGACACAGAATCTGAGGCAGCTCCAGGCTCTGAGCTGTCAGCACAGAGCCCGACACGGGGCTCAAACCCATGAGCCATGAGATCATGACTTGAGCTGAAGCCAGACGCTTAATCAACGGCGCCACCCAGGCGCCCCAAGGTTTAGTTTTGTAAGAAACTGCCAGACTATCTTCCAAAATGGTTGCCCCGTTCTGCACACCCCCGGCGGTGAGTGACAGTCCTGTCGTCCACATCCAGGCCGGGTCCGTATTTGCCAGCATAAGTGTTGTCCGTGTTCGGACTTTGGCCGTTCCCACAGGTGTGCAGCAGCTCCTCTGCCTTCTCCGCCTTCCGAGGGCGGCCCACGTCCTTGACTCACGGTGCCTCCTTCCATCTTTAAGGCCGGCAATGGTGGGCCTGGCCTGTCTCAGGTCACCTCACACTGACCATTTTTTGTAGCCACGTCTCCCTCCCCGATGCTCTCCTGCCTCCTTCTTTCACTTTCGAGGACCCTTGTGATTGCACTGCGCCCACCTGGACAGCCCAGGATGATGTGCTCACCGCAGACCCTTTATTTAATCACAGGTGCCTAGTCCCTATGGCCATATAAGGTGACACATTCATAGGTTCAGGGCATTAGGACACGGACAGCTCGGGGAAGCCGTTGCTCCGTCCACCATAGGCCTGTCTCGATGTTCTCGTCAATTACTGTTGTGTCCCAGGCACAGGACAGGTATATTTCAGATCCGACGGGGTGCTCTCGGAGCCTCTGGGGTGTCCAGGAAAGGAGGTCCGTCTTTAAGACCGCTGACCTGGCCCAGCCAGCCTCCCAGGGGAACCATCACAGGGCTTCTTGGTATTCAGGTCCCTGCCTGAATCAGCTTTAGAATTTAGTCTTTCTGGGAAGACTGATTCTCCGGGAAAACAAAAGCCAACCAAAGGCCAAGGTCTGTTCTGGGATTAGGGTTAGGCTCCCGAGACACCTTGCTTCCCAGGGAGGTTGAGTCTCGGAGGAGGGAAGACCTGGGACCCAGAAGCCAAAGCTGCAGAACTTGACCCTGACCCTTTCCTGCAGGGCCTTCCTGTACCAGCTCAGCGCTGACGGGTTGGAGCCAGGCGGTGGGGATGCAGTGCCTGTGAGCTGAGCAGGACTGGGCACGGCAGATGGCAGAGGGCGCGATGCGGGTCACCAGGCCAGTTCCCTCGCTCTCTGGGCTCCCACCCCGGGCTCCACAAGCCCCAGTGTCTGAGCTGAGGGGCTTGCTCCAGCCAGAGCCAAGTCTTTAAAAGATTCCCAGGCAGGGGCACCCGGGGGGCTCAGTCAGTTGAGCATCCAACTTCAACTCAGGTCATGATCTTGTGGTTCGTGAGTTCAAGCTCTGCATCGGGCTCTGTGCTGACCGCTCAGAACCTGGAGCCTGCTTAGGATTCTGTGTCTCCCTCTCTCTCTGCCCTTCCCCTCCCCTGTCTCAAAAATAAAGAAATATTAAAGAATTAAATAAAAGATCCAGGGCAGCTCCTGCTTAACTCTGGGGTCTCCCCTTCTGCCTCAACCATAGGGCTCATTCAGCTCCATTCCCAGGAGAGACACCTGGGCCTCTTTGCCCGTCTGTGCTGCGGGCGTCTGTCCCACAGAGCATCAGGGGCTCTGCTGTTCAGCTGGTCAACCAGACTTGAAGTCCGACTGTAGGCTGTCAGTCGGTTGCTGTTGCTCTTCAGTTGGCCAGGGGTCTCCACCTGCTTGTCGGTTAAGTTAGCCTGTGAGTCCTCCAGACCATCATTAACCCGCCTCACCAAGACTTAGGCATCAGGCAGGTTTTCTGGCTCCGGCCCTCCCTGGGAGCCTGCTTGTCAGCGGGTCACGTCTCGTGTGAGGCTGCACGGTGTCCCCTAAAGATATCCACGTCTTAATCCCTGGAACCTTGACGCTCATCTTACGTGGCAACACCAATTTTGCAGATGTGACTAATAATTTAGAGGTGGAAAGATATAGATCTTTAAGAATTTGGCGGGGGCGCCTGGGTGGCTCAGTCAGTTGAGCGTCCGACTTCGGCTCAGGTCATGATCTCACAGTCCATGGGTTTGAACCCCGCGTCGGGCTCTGTGCTGACAGCTCAGAGCCTGGAGCCTGCTTCTGAGTCTGTGTGTCCCTCTCTCTCTGCCCCTGCCCTGCTCATGATGTCTCTCTCTGTCTCTCAAAAATAAATAAATGTTAAAAAAAAAAAAAGAATTTGGCAAGTCTTTGTCCCTTGTTCCTGGAAGGGATCATCTGCACCCTTGGGATTTCTCCAGTGATAGAAGTGTCTTTGTCATTTGTGGGGGCCCCTTGGACTACACCTGAGTTACAGGGAGGGGATGGGGGTGCTGGTCATGCCAGAAAGACCAACCGTGAGGGTGGGACCTTCAACCACATGACCTCGACAGAAGAGAGAGGGCTGGAGATGGAGGGCAATCTTGTGGCCACTGAGTCAATCACTCATGCCTTCAAAATGAAATCCCAATAAAAACTCTGGACACCGACACTCAGAGGAGGTTCCCGGTTGGTGAAAACATCATGGTGCCGGGAAGGTGACATGTCCTGGGTCCATTGGGACTGGACACAAAAGCTTTGTGTTTGGGACCCTCCTGGCAGTTGCCATATGGCCTATTCATCGGGTGTGTCCTTTATAATAAAACTCTAAGTACTATAGTGACCTCTCCTGAGTTCTCTGAGTCATTCTAGTGAATTATGGGACCGGGGCAGATTGTGAGATCCTCTGAATTTGTATCAGTTGGTCAGAATCAGTTAGTTTGAAGGGTGGATGGCCTAGGCAACCCCAAACTTGCAGCTGGTGTCTGCAGTGAGGGCAGTCTTGTGAGGACCTGTACCCTTAGGGGCGCCTCGCTGGCTCAGTCAGAAGACCGTACGACTCTTGATCTTGGGGTCGTGAGTTCGAGCCCCATGTTGGGTGTAGAGATCACTTAAACAAATAAAATTTTATTTTTATTTTTTAAACGTTTATTTAATTACTTTGAGAGAGAGAGCGAGCGAGTGAGCATGAGTGGGGGAGGATAGAGAGAGGGAGAATACAAGCAGGCTCCACGCTGCCAGCGCAGAGCCGGACGCCAGGCTCAAACTCGTGAACCATGAGATCATGACCTGAGCCGAAGTCAGATGCTCAACCAACTGAGCCACCCAGGCGCCCCTGAATAAATAGAAATTTACAAAGGCGGCGGGGGGGGGGGCACCTGGGTGGTTCAATCGGTTAAGTGTCTGACTCTTGATTTCAGCTCAGCCACCATCTCACGGTTTGTGAGTTCAGCCCTGCGTCAGGCTCTTCACTGACGGTGTGGAGCCTGCTTGGGATTCTCTCTGTCTCTGTTTCTCTCTCTCTCTCAAAAATAAATAGACATTTAGAAAGAAAAAGGAACTGTACCTTTCATCTGTGGGTAGCACCTGTGCTAAGTCAGGGTGATTAGTGCCAAAGATGGCTTGCAATATCACAGGGGATCATCCCGGATTATCTGGGTGAGAAGGGGGGCAGAGGGAGATGTGACCCAGAAGACAACGTGATCGGTGAAGCAAGATTCTACCCTACCGAGACTGAAAATGGAAGAAGGCGCCAGGGGCCAGAAAACATGGGGAATGCAGCCTGAGAAGTTCAAAAAGGCAAGAAAACCAATTCTCTCCTGGTGTGTCCAGAGGGAGCCTGGCCCTGGAGACACTTTGACTTTGGCCCAGGAAAATGAACTTTGGACCTCTGACTTCCAGAACTGTGAGAAGATGTGTGTTGTTTGTAAGCTGGCCAGTCATTTGTTACAGCAGCCGCATGAAACTCATACGCCCCCCCAAGCCGGCTGTCTGGAAATTCGTCAGTCTGGCCAGCGGTCCACTAGGTAGGTTATCTGTCCGGGACTCACTGGCTCCGACGCCTGGTTAGTGCCTCGCTCTGGGCTGCAGTAGTAGAGTACGCAGACAGGGGTGGGGGTTCGCGGAAAGGTCTCCCCTGGCCCCAGGGCTTCGGGGCGGTGCTCCCTTCTCTCTGCCTGCTCAGTCACTGCCCTCAGGGCTGGGTGGCTTGGGGACTCTCAGGCTGCCCAGGACTAACAGCTACTAGCCTGTCCTCCCCTGACTTGGACCCATCTCCGCTGGAAATTCTGGGAGAGCCCCCGTGTCTCCAGGACGGGAGCAGGACACTTTGGGAGTGCAGGGTGAATTCAGATCAAAAGTCCCCAGTTGCTAAAGCCAGGCTCAATGCACCCTGCACCCCACAAAAGGGGTTCAGCCATACTTCACACCCCCTGCTTGCAGAGACCTTCCTTCCCAGCTCCTCGTGCTGAAATCCCACTGCTGCTCGAAAGACCGTTTTCTCTGCAATGTATTTCCTGATCGCTCCCCGCAGTGGTCAGCGAACCTACCAACCTACACGCCCAAGACAGAAGGGACTTGCTCGTCAGGTCCGGGCGGGTCATCTCCCACCCACCTCAGGGCCTTGTCTCCAACTGCCTAATCTCCACAGTGGGGTGACAGTATTCCAGAAGTGTGCCTCCTCCAGATGCCTCCCCTGTCACTCCTTGGCGTCACTGATCCCAGTGTCATTCCAGTGCCCGGCGAGATCAGAGCGCTGGGTCCGACTCATTCCTGTGTCCCCAGTGCCCTACGGCCATCCTGGCCCAGTACACGTTACTCCCTGAGTTTTGGGGCCTCGTAGCACCAAGAGGTCACTGACAGAGGTCAGGGTCTCTGGGATTAAACGTAGAACAGCTCACCAAAGCCAGGAACCAAGATTCATTTCTCAAACATTTATTGATGCTTCCTAAGGGCTGCGGAGACAGCTCACGAAACCCCCTGTCTGTAAGGCTTCCCAGTGTGTGGGGGGGGAAATGTAAGAACACCAAACAGCTCGGTCCCTGAGTTGCCCGGCTTTGGCCAGGGAGGGAGGCGGGGTCAGTGGACCCCCCGCGGTTTGGGTGGGGTGGAGGCTCGGTTAGGACCACCTGAGGGCTTGCGGTGAGGCTGGAGCGGAGGTCCCAGTGCCCGTACCTGACAGGGCTGAGCGGGGGCGGTTCTCCTTGGTCGCGGATGGAGGAAAAAAAAGAAATCGCTGGCGGTGGGAGGCGCCGGGAAGGTGAACCCGTGGGTGATCTGCCGCCGGGCGGTGGGCGGGGCTCGCGGAGCGCGGGGCGGGGTCAGCAGTTGCGCCGCTTCTCACAAATCCAGTTGTCCCTCTCGTTGTCGCACGGTGCGTCGTTCCACATCCCGGTGCGTAGCATCATCACGCAGTCCTCGCGCCCCATAGAGTCATTGGGCTCCCCCAGGTTCCAGTGGCTGCGGAGATTTGTCGGGGGGGGGGTTGTTTCTGGGAGTCTGAGGATGGGGCTGGCGTCCAGCCCTGGGATCTGTCCTGTTTATTGCTTGGGTCCAACCTAGACACCCCGAGGGTCTAATCCGAGCAAGCACCTGGGAGAGAACTTTCTAGCTCCCAGAATTTAAACCCTCCGCCAGGTTCCTGGGGTCCAGCCTTGCCCATCCCATAGAGTCCCCGAGATCTGGCCAAAGCACTGCCGCTAGGGTCTGACCTGGCCCTCTCCCCAAGTCCCTTCCCTCACCTGAAGCTGAGCGAGACTCCGTCTACCCACTGGTAGCCCTGGATCTGGCGCCCGCGGCGCACGGCCCTCAGGCCCAGCCAGTAGCCGCGGCCACGCGTGTTGCGACTCAGGAAGCCCTGCGCGGGGGAGGAGACTGAGCCCGCGGGGTCGGCCTCGCCCCCCGCCCCGCCCCCTCCCGGCCCCGCCCCCTCAGGTGAACTCCGCCTTCCGCCTGGGACCTCGGGGCTGCGCACCTGCTCCTCCAGGTCCCCGACTATCACCAGGTGTCCGCCTGAGCCCGCGCAGTTGCGCTGCGACTCCTCCCACGTGGCCCGCAGGATGGAGAAAAGGTAGCAGGAGCCCTGGAAGGGCAGCCACGATTTGGGACACTCCTCACAGGAGCCTGTGGGATGCCGAAGGTCAGAGAGGTGAACTGCTCCGGGGTAGAGCAGGCGGAAAAAACTGGGGGGGGGGGCAGGTCTAGGGGCGGAGCCACAGAGAACCGGCCAAGGTCAATTGCAGGACAGGGCGGATCAAGGAATCCTCGAGGCCCACAGGTAGGGCCCGCTCGTCCCCTCCTCGCTCCCCTCTGCCTTGCTCACTGTTCCCCAGCCGGGCGGCCTCCAGAGCCCTGAGCAGTTCACTGCGGATGTCCTCGCGGTCCCGGCCCGCTTCAGCCAAGCTCTGGGTCACTGCGGGGTCAATGGAGTCCAGATTATGGCTCAGGCCAGGGTCGGGAGGAGGGTCATAATTAGGTAAAGGTCAACATCCATGTCCGTGGTCATGGTCACGGTCAAGAATGACATCACGGGCAAGGACTATTACAGGTTGTTGGGGCCAAGTTGCGGTTGGGGTTAGGAGTTGTAGTCGAGATCAGAGTCCAGCGGTCGGAGGTCAGGATCACAGGACACCCTCGCGGTGTCGCCGTCACCCTCTCCAGGCTAGGTGTCAGTATGTGAATCAAGGGTCGGGTGACAGCCGGGGTGAGGGATCAGGGGTCGAGGCAATGTCCAGCTCTTACCGCGATCATTCAGTTCTTTGAGGGCATTCCCCTGCTCGATCAGCTTCGCCTGCGCCTCCCCCAGCTCCGTGCGTGCCCTCTGCAGCAGCGTCTGTGTCCCCGAGCCTGGGAGGGAGGGGGAAGGGAGGGAGGATGCGCGCGGGACATCTGTGACCAACCCGTCCAGCCCCCACCAGCCACAGACGCCCCGCCCCCCCTCGCCGCCTCCAAGCCCAATCCCCACCTGCCGCAGACCCCATCCCCGCTCGCCGCCCCCAAGCCCCGCCCCAGCACACACGTCTTACAGAAGCCCCGCCCCCAGCACACACGTCTTACAGAAGCCCCGCCCCCAGCACACACGTCTTACAGCAGATGTTGCAGGCTCGGAGTTCCTCGTTCAAAACACCCAGCGCCGCCTTCTGCTTCGAGGCTGGAATAACCCCCGCACGCCCCCCACACACACTCCAGGTCACCTGCGGGGACTCGCAGGACACCCTTCCCCACTCTCGGGCAGCCCCCGGGACCGACGGGTCCTCACCCACCCTGTCTCCAGGGTCCTAGACACTGCCGCCCCGCACATCTGGGGCGGGGGGGTGCGCTAAGAGTCACCGAGTCACCGTTCTGCACGCACCGTTTGTCCTCAGCAGGTCCTGGTGGCCCAATAGCGCCCCTCGCTCTGTGGTGGCTGTGGAGAGAGGGTCCTGCAGGCGGGGCCGGGGGCACCCAGGAACTCTCTCCTCCCCCCCCCCCAGGGGGTGAAGGAGCCCCCCCCCTCGGGACGCACAGAAGGGGCGAGCAGACGCACAGTGCACGTGATGTGCACGCACACATACACCGAGGAGAGAGAAACACATGGGGACATGCACACACATTCATGCACGCACATGCGTACACAGGTGGGTGCACACAGGCCAAAGGCATGCACAAACTGTTCACACGTGTTCACACTCTGACCCAGGCAGGGGTCCGGGACCCTGCTGGGGTGATCCCAGATAGAGAGAAGGGCCATGCCCCCCGGGGGGGGCTGCTCATTATGTGGTCACTCACCCTTAGAAGATAGGATGCTCAGAATGAGGACCCACAGGACTAAGGCTGCCACCAGCACCAGGGCCAGGAAGAAGAGTCTCCGTCCCCAGTGTCCCCAGTGCCCTGGGATAACACAGATGGACTCCATGGGTACCCCCTGCACCAGGACTGCCCTGGATCTCTGGGTCCCCGGGGACAGAGCCCTGGATGCTTGGCTTCCTCCCAGAGAACCGAGATTCAGAGAAGTGAAGTAACTTGCTCATGGTCACACAGCTTCTAAAGTGGCAGAGTTATCATTTGAGTCCAGGTCCAGCTGGTTCTGGCGCCTGTGATGTCTCTCCTGCACCCACTGCACGAACCCCCTCTTGGCTGTTCCCCTCCCTTCTCCCACCAAACCACAAACCTCTGGCCTGAGAGACCCCAGGGGGCCTGCTCATACCTCCAGGGGCCTCCTCGAGCCCGCTGCGCCACTTGCTGTACCCGGCAGTGTCCATGGTGAGCAGGCACCCAGCCCTGGCCATAGATATAAATGTAGCCCCCTGCTGGTCCCGCCTACTGTTTTCCTTCCTTTCCATCTCCTTCCTCTCAGTTCCTGGTACCAGGGCCTCACTGACCAATCACAGTGCAGGGCCTTCCCGTGCAAGGGAATAGAACTCTAAGAGATGAGTCTGGGGCACAAAGTTTAGCCAGAGGTGCTGGACGTTTGATACGTGCAGCAGGAAAGTCAGGTCAGGCATCTGGAAATGTGCGGCAAATGCTTTGAGCGGAATCTCTCCAACAGACGTGTAGACCAAGTCTCCATTGAACTTTCCATAAATATGGGAGCAATTTCCTACCCTTGGGTCCAAGTGGACACTTCACAGCCAGGCGGGGCGTTAGTGAAAGCAGGCTTTCCCTGAACTCCAAGCGAAAGGCTGTCCTCACTGTTTGGGGGTGCTGCTAACATGTTTCTGGAAGCACTGAGTTTGAGACCACGGAGAGAATCTGGCTGAGTGAGGGGCGAGACCAGGGCCTCAGGGGATACCTGGGAGGGGTCTGTCACAGGCGCTTGCTCTCTCTAAATGAGAATCCGAAGCCGAGAGGAAATCCTTTAAGTACAGTGGGAGAAAGTGGGTCTCATCCAGAATAAGGAGGTGTAAAATCTCACCTATGAGCCAGATCATAACCTTGGGCAAATCATTTACTCTCTTGGTACCCCGTTTCTTCATCTTTAGCGTCAAAGGTGATAAAGCTTTTGTTCACCCAGTTCGTTATGTTTCTGTGGCCATGAAGAAGACAGATGGGGAAGGGGCAGAGAGGGGAGGAGACAGAGAATCCGAAGCAGGCTCTGGACTTGACTCAGGGCTGGAACTCACAAACCGCGAGATTATGACCTGAGCCAAAGTCGGACGCTTAAGTGACTGAGCCACCCAGACGCCCCAAAATGTTGTGATTATTTTTAGCTTGAAGTATTTTAGTTAACTTTTTCAAGTACCTTAAAACAAAGTTTTGTTGAGGTATCACTGACATACGGTAAACTGTCCATCTTTAAAGTGCACGATTTGATGAGTTTTGACTAACCCGTGAACCATCCCAATCTGGATAGCGAATGCACCCGTCACCACCCAAGTTTCTTTGCACCCCCTGGTCGGCCTCCCCCTACCCCCCAGCAACCACTGATCTTTTTTTTTTTAATTTTTTCTGTTAAAAAAAAATTTTTTTTTGAGAATCAGAGAGACACAGTGTGAGCACGGGAGGGTCAGTGAGAGAGGGAGACGCAGAATCTGAAGCAGGCTCCAGGCTCTGAGCTAGCTGTCAGCCCAGAGCCCGACTCAGGGCTCGAACCCACGAACCGTGAGATCATGACCTGAGCCGAAGTCAGATGCTCAACCAACTGAGCCATTCAGGCACCCCAATGATCTGCTTTTTTAAAAAAATTTTTTGTTTATTTCTGAGAGAGAGAGACAAAGTGTGAGCAGGGGAGGGGGACAGAGAGAGGGAGACACAGAATCCAAAGCAGGATCCAGGCTCTGAGCCACCAGCACACAGTCTGACGCGGGGCTCAAACCCCAAACTGTGAGATCATGACCCTAGCAGAAGTCAGACACCCAACTGACTGAGCCACCCAAGCGCCCCTACCATGGATCTGCTTTTTGTCTTTAGCTTCGTTTGCATTTTTCTAGAATTTTGTAGAAAAGGCACCATACATCCCCTGGAGATTGGGTTCATTTGCTCAGCATAATTATTCTGATTCATCCATGTGGCTGCAGTCATACCTCATTCCTTCTTACCGCTGAGTGGAATTTCGCTGCATGAATGTGCCAGCCTACTCAGCCGCTCGCCTGCTGGTGGGCATTTAGGCTGTTCCCAGTCGCAGCCATCGTCAATAAAACTGCTGTGAACTTTTGGGAGCAAGGATTTTCATGCACGTACGCTCTCATTTCTCTTGGGTATACACCGAGGAGTGGATGGTGGAGTTGCACGTGTGCCCCAATGTTCATAGCGGCACGTTCTACAACAGCCAAATCATGGGAAGAGCCTAAATGTCCATCACCTGATGAGTGGATCAAGAAGATGTGGTATATATACAATGGAGTACTACGTGGCAATGAGGAAGAATGAAACCTGGCCATTTGTAGCAAAATAGATGGACTTGGAGGGAGTCATGCTAAGCGAAATAAGTCGGGCAGAGAAGGACAGATACCATATGTTTGCACTCATAGGTCTAACAGGAGAAACCTAACAGGGGACCATGGGAAGGGGAAAGGGGGGGAAGAGTTAGGGAGAGGGAAGGAGGCAAATCATGAGAGACTTTTGAATGCTGAGCACGGACTGAGGGCTGAAGGGGGAGGGGGAAGGGGAAGGGAAGTGATGGTCATGGAGGGGGGCACTTGTGGGGAAGAGCACTGGGTGTTATATGGAAACCAACTTGTCAATAAACTGTACGTAAAAAAAAAAAAAAAAGACTATTTTCCAAAGCGGCTGCGCCATTTTTCATCCCGATGAATGAGAGTTCGTTTCTTCCGGCTTCTTCCCAGCACAGGGCATGGCTAGTCTTTTTAATTTGGGCCATTCTTTCATTTGCATGGTGTGATTTTAATTTGCATTCCCTTGATCATCAATGACGTGGAACATCTTTTCACAGGCTTCTTTGCCACCTTAATATTTTCTTTGGTGACCTGTCTCTTCAGACCTTTTGTTGCCCATTTAAAGAAGCGGATTGATCTGAGACAGCAAGATGGTCACCGGCAGCTTTCTGCGGGCATCCCATGGGGCCAGGGTTCTCACTCCTGCTGTGTCTGCCCAAACTGGCACAGTGTGATCTGGAAATACGGCTCAATATGGCCCGTGTCTCCATCGGCACGTGAAGGACACAGGCTTCGCTAAGATGGATTCAGTGAACTTTCTTGCAAAGATCATCCAAGGCATCTACCCTGACTGCAGAAATCCAAGATACCTTCCTTAGGGCTCACTCACTGTATGTGTATAAAACTAGTTCAATAGGAGTTGGTTGTTTTTTTTTAATGGGTTGCTGGGGGCGCCTGGGTGGCTCAGTTGGCTAAGCGTCCGACTTTGGCTCAGGTCGATCTCACAGCCTGTGAGTTTGAGCCCTGCGTCAGGCTCTGGGCTGACAGCTTGGATCCTGGAGCCTGTTTCGGATTCTGTGTCTCTCTCTCTCTGCTCCCTTCCCGCTCATGCTCTCTCAAAAATAAACATTAAAAAATGTTTTTAAATGGTTTGCTTATTTCTTACTGTTTTGAGAGTTCTTTAGAATATTCTGGCAACAAACCTCTCACCAGATATGTGGTTTTCCAATCTTTTCTCTGAGTCTGCGGCTTCTCTTTTCATTCTCTTAACAATGGCTTTCAAAGAGCAAAGTTTTAAGTGTTGCCAGAATCCAATTTACCCGTTTTTCTTTTATGGATTTTGCTTTTTGGTGTTCTAACTAGGGACTCTGCCTAATCCAAACATTTCTCCTACACTTTTTCCTAACACGGTCAGGGTTTACATTTGGGTCTTTGATACAGTTGGAGTTAATTTTGAATAAAGTGCAAGATCTTATAACTGAAAAAAGTTTTTGGTACATTAGCTTGAAATGTTGTTAAACTAGAAGCAACTCGAGGTCTAAAACAGCACAGCAGAGCGGGAGAGAGCAGGGCTCTGGAGAGAGAGGAGCCTGGGGGTGGTTCCTGAACCTCAAATTCCTCCTCTGTAAAACGGAAGTAGTAAAGGGCGGTCGGCACAGAGCCCGATGGGGAACTCGAATTCACAAACCGCAGATCATGACCTGAGCTGATGTGCAAGGCTTAATCCACTGAGTCCCCCAGGCACTTCACAAATTTTCAAATTCTGAAGCTGTGCTTCTGGAGTGACCCAAAGACTCCGGGTCTGTGTCGAGAGATCTGCGCAGCGACACGCTCAGCCTGGCGTGGGTCCTAGGAGGCAGCTGTTCTTGTCGCTGACATTATCATCTTCTCTCCGTCGTTGCCATCCAAGGTCAAGTGGGACCCCTAGTAAATGGAATTATCCGTTTGCAGGAAGAGAGTCGGCCAGAAAAGAGTTGCTGATCTGTGGCCCGTTTCCCTGGGGGGGCAAGCGAAAAGGATGACTAGCCAGACGGTGATAACACGAGACGGCCTCTGCCTGAAGAATCCTGGCCACAAATCCCTCCCATCTGGGCTCACCTGTCTCTCGGGACGTGGCAGTGGGTCCTCCCGACCACAGATGGAGTCTATTCTCCCCTCCTTGGGAATGGGCATCACCGCCGTGACTTGCTTTGACCAATCGGTGTGCGGTGGAGGCTGCACGTGACTTGCCAGTTAGGGCCCCAGGATGCCTTGCGGCTTCCGCCATCACGCTCCGGGAGGGCGCCACCTGCTGCCGCGTTCGGGAGCCTGGCTGGGCTTCCCGAGGCTGAGGAGTGGTGAGGACCGGCCAGCAGGCCAGCAGGCCGCAGACTTCCGCTTGGCCCTTCCAACCCTTCTGTCGTCCGAATCCAGCAACCTGGCTGATTCTAGGCAGGGCCAAGAAAGAAGCCGCATCAATCAGGCCACGGAACTGCGAACAATTCAAGATGGCTGTTGTTTTAAGCCACCGGGTTGGGGGTTGGGGGTTGTATGGCAGCGGCTAACGAACGAGCAGCCACGGGCCTTGACAGGTGCACCCTTGGGCCCCGAGTGGACGCGGCAGTTATGATGGAGTCAGGAAGGAGCGGGGAGGGGCGTCCCGGGAACATCCCCAGACAGAGGACAGGCAGCTCTTTTTTACTTCCAGCATCAGCATTCTTGGAAACACGACTCCCCAGAACCTTGGCCCGCCACTCAGGCCCCTACGCAGCCGTCTGGCTTGTGACCCGCAGCGTCCCCAGTGTCCGGGCTTCCCTGCTCCAGCCGCTTGCTCACAGAACCCGGGATCTTGTGGATTTTTCTGGGCTGTGTTTATGTAAGTGGCCACCTCCAACTTCCTGTGGCTTCTGGGACGCTTGCTCATGTGTGTCGTGAGCTACTCTCTGTCGGACATTTTTCTAGGCACTGGAGATTCAGCACGATCCAAAATTGGTTTTTAGATTACAATCTTCAATAAACAGATGAACGCTGGTACTATAAACTCATCAGCTGGCACGTATTTACTTTATCCCCACGGGGGATAAAACAGAGTAAGGAGATGGTGACTCGGGGCAGCTATTTTAGGTGGGGTTGGTCAGGAAAGGTCTTTCTGAAAAAGCAGCCTTTCTTTGGAAAATAGCTGGACAGTTTACAATTAAACATAGAATTACGGTATGACCCAGCAATTCCGCTCCCGGGTATCTACTCAAGAGAATTGAAAACACGTCCACACAAAAACTTGAGGATAAATGTTGAGAGCGCCATGATTTGTAATCGTCAGAAAGCGGAACTGAACCAAATGTCCATCAGCTGGCGAGTGGGTAAATACAATGTGGTATATCCATTCAACGGGGACCATTAAGGTCCCCAAAAAGGAACAAAGCACCGAGGTCTGCTATAATGTGGACGGACCTTGAAAACATGCACAACGGAAGAAGCCAGACACAAAACATCACATATCGTCAGACTCCATTTATACTAAGTGACCAGAATAGGGAAGTCTATAGAGAGAGACAGAAACTTGGTTAGCGGTTGCCTAGGGCTGGAAGTGATTTGGGGAAACGAGAAGGTGATGGTTAGAGGGGTACATGATTTCTTTACAGATTTTATTCACTTATTTTTTTTTTATCTTAGCATGAGGAGAGGAGAGGGAGAGAGAGAGAGAGAGAGAGTCTTAAGCAGGCTCCATACCCACCGCAGAGCCTGATGTAGGCAGGGTTCGATCCCATGACCTGAGCCGAAATCAAGAGTGAGCCAACCAGGCGCCTGGGGGTACATGGCTTCTTTTTGGGATTATGAAATGTTCTTACACTGGTTATGGTGATGGATGCGGAAGTGTGTGGCTATTATAAAAACCATTGAACGGGAAGGGGGGATTGTATTGGACATGAACCGCATTTCAATAAAGCGAGAAAAGAAGGGGAAATGTTGGAGCGGAGATCCAAACGAAGCAAAGGAATAGCCTGGAACAGATTGGAAGAAACACACGCCAGCCAGAGGGAGCCGTGGAGACGGGCTGCGCCTGCCTGTACGGGGAGACGGCTAGTGGGCGATGAGCAGAGAGTTACTCCCACTTATGTGACAGATACTCATCTAACGACTCCTGGGTCCTGAGAGTGAAGAACATGAAGCCAAAATCTTAGCTCCCACAGAGGTCAGACCTTAAACCAAGAATTCTGGTTACTCTGTTATTAAATAAAATGTCCCATAAAGGCGTGTCTTTTTCTAATTAGTGGCTTTCTCCCTTTGCTTATGAGCAGGCGGCTCAGATTTTCTCTCTTTTCTCTTGAGTTGTCCAGGAACCTGTAGGGGCCCCTAAAACCAAATGTCCGAGGGGCACGTGGGAGGCTCAGTCAGTTGAGCGTCCGACTTTGGCTCAGGTCATGATCTTACGGTTCGTGGGTTCGAGCCCCGCGTCGGGCTCTGTGCTGACAGCTCAGAGCCTGGAGCCTGCTTCAGATTCTGCGTCTCCCTCTCTCTCTGACCCTCCCCTGCTCATGCTGTCGTTCTCTCTCTCTCTCTCTCAAAAAATTAAAAAAATAAAACACCAAATGTCCGAGGAGGGGGAACAGAAAGGCCTTTCCCCTCTAATGGAAATTGGGGCTTGCCTGTCCCCTCCGCCAGTTCCTCTCCAGAACATTCAGTGGCACTACTGAATCCTGGTGCCCAGGGTCTGACCCGCGAATCGTATAGACAGCCTTCTGGGCCCAGATTCCCCACAGGCCAATGCTGTGTTCCTTTGCAGGAAGAAGATTCCATTCCTTCCATGAGCACATGGCTTGCTTCCCTGGTGCTCTTCCTCTCGGGTCACACACAGCAGCCCCGCGTCAATTCATTCAACAGAGGTTTGAGTGTCTAGCGTGTGCCATGCCCTGTTGAAGGTCCTGACTAGGACAGTCCATCCCAGTCCAGATGGGTCTAAGCCTAAATATTTGAAAAGCAAAACTTTGGGGGAAAAAAATCTGGGGAGGAGGGTTTCGTTTCTTAAAAAATTTTCTTTTTTATGCTTTATTTATTTTTGAGGGCAAGAGAGACAGAGCACGAGTGGGGGTGGAGCAGAGAGAGACAGAGGGAGACACAGAATCCGAAGCAGGCTCCAGGCTCCAGGAAGCTGTCGGCACAGAACCCGACATGGGGCTCGAACTCATGAACCATGAGATCGTGACCTGAGCCAAGCAAGACGCTCAACCAACTGAGCCAGCCAGGCGCCCAGATTTGAGATTCTATTTTTAAGTAATCTGTGCACCCAATGTGGGGCTCGATTCTATGACCCTGAGATCAAGAGTTGGTCGCATGCTCTACCAACTGAGCCAGCCAGATGCCCCTGTCTTGTATTTGTCTTTAAAAACTAATTTATTGGGGTGCCTGGCTGGCTCAGTTGGTTAAGTCCGGCTCTTGATGTCGGCTCAGGTCATGATCTCACGGTTTGTGAGTTCAAGCCCCACATTGGCCTCTGTGCTGAGAGCACAGAGACACCTTGGGACTCTCTCTCTCCCTCTTTCCCTGCGCCTCCCCTGTTCTCTCTCTCAAAAAAAAAAAAAAACTTAAAGAAAACCCTAATTTATCGAGTAAAATCCTTAATTCAGTCTCTTGTTCTCTATCTCCCTCTTCCTTCTCCCCTTCCCCCCCCCCACCTCCTTAGTTAAAAAACTAAAGTTTAAACTTTGAACTACTTTTACTGCTTCTCATTGAGTTTCACTGTGGCTTCAGAGTGGTTTCCCAACTCCGGAGACTTTGAGTGTCCTCTGATGTCGATACGTTCTTCTGGTTTGCTTTCCTGTGAATTGTTTGCATCCTCCATCTGTTGTTTTCAGGAAGTGGGTTTTTTTCTTAATAATTTATAGAAGTTCTCAGGATGCCTGGGTGGCTCAGTTGGTTAAGCGTCCAACTTCGGCTCGGGTCATGATCTTGCAGTTCATGAGTTCGAGCCCCGCGTCGGGCTCTGTGCTGACAGCTCAGAGCCTGGAGCCTGCTTCAGATTCTGTGTTTCCCTCTCTCTATCTGCCCCTCACCCCGCTCACACACACTCTCTCTCTCCCAAAAATAAAAAGACATAAAAAAATTCTTAATTTCTAGAAGTTCTGCATGTATCACAGATAAGAGATGCAAATAGCATCTCACGGGTGATGGCCAGTCTTTCCATTTTCCTTAGGGTGTTTCTGAGTGCTCGTCACTAAGTAAAACTTGGTGGCCGTCTACTGTGAAGCAACGAACAAGATCTAGTGTCTAGCTATCAGTAACCCGGGGTCTGGCGAGGCAGCACGTGGGCTCACAGTCCTGTGCCACAGCACTGTGACTGAGTCACGCACTGCCACACCACGTCCGTATACCTAAGTACATGTATCACACCATCACAGAGGCCAGAGTAGATGCCTATGGTCCAGAGCGCGGAAGAAGTCAGACATTCAAAGTCAGCAGTGCTCAGGGGACAACTCAGGGCTGAGGCAGAGTCTTTCCCCCAAGAACGGGAGGGTCCTGCCCCTCTTCCCAGAAGTCCCCTTCCTCCGAGACTCAAGGCTCATCTTGCCTTTCTCATCAGAAATGGACCCTGCGTCAGGAGACCAAGAGCTGACTTAGCAGGAAGGTTTTACTGTGGGGCAGAACTTTCTGGAAGGGCACACCCTTCTCCTGGGACTCCTCAGGACAGCAGTGCTTAGGAGGGGCGTGGGCTCAGTGGGAGGAAACGGGGAGGGGAGAAAAACAAAAGCCGCAAGGATTGCACAACCTCATCCAAATAATGTTCTTGGGAAGGGGTGTAGATAAGCCTGATTCATCAGCCCTTGCGGAGGGAGAATCAGTGAACGCCGTTTGGAGGAGCAGAGGTGGTCTTCCGGAAGTGGGCGTCAAGGCCATGTCCGTTATCGAGAGAAAAAGGAAGGGTCTGTCCCGCAGAGGGCGTGGCCAGGCAAAGGCAAAGGGGCAGGAGGCTGGGTCTCTTCTGCACGTGCCTGTGGCCGAAGCTGCCCTCGGGGAAGCCCGGAAGCTGTCCAGCCTCTCTGGGCAACTGGAAGGCGACCCACCCCACCCCCCACCACGCCCAGAATCCACCGAAAGGGGAATTAAAAGGGAAGGGAGGTTCCTGGCATGAGGTTGGCCACAGACCTTGAACCGCTAGTCCTGGACCCAGAAGAGGGAACCCTTTGGGTTGGGGTGGGGGAGGCAGAACACGTGGCCAGGGATTTGAAAACAATGTGATGAGTCTAGGAAGCACAGGGAATGTGAGGACCCCTGGAGGCATCTGACTCAGCCTAGGGGATCTGGGGGGGCTCCCTGGAGGAGGTGATGTCTGGAGGAGTCAGAATTATTCTGGAGGAGATGTGTGGACGATGGAGCGTTCCCATTGTAATATTAGCACATGCAAAGTTCGGGAGTGGGACCCTTGGAAAGGCTGAGATTAACTCGGGGGCCGTAGTCCGGGGCGGCAGGGGTGGCTGGGGCCGGGTCACACAAGGACTCGAACAGCAGGGACCCGGGGTTTGGACTGAAGTGGGAAAAGGCGGGGGGCACCTGGGGGGCTCAGTTGGTTGAGCTGACTCTTGATTTCTGCTCGGGTCATGATCTCACAGTTCCTGGGATCAAGCTCTGTACCAGGGTCTGTGCTGGCCGTGGGGAGGCTGCTTGGGATACCAGGGTCTGTGCTGGCCGTGGGGAGGCTGCTTGGGATTCTCTCCCTCTCTCTGCTCCTCCCCCACTCACGTGTGTGCGTGTGTGCGCACACACACACACACACTCTCTCTCTCTCTCTCTCTCTCTCTCTCTCTCTCTCTCTGCAAATAAGTAAATCAACTTTAAAGCAATAAACAAATAAAAAATAAAGTGGGAAGAAGGCAGAAGTCCCAGGATTCGGCTCCAAGGCTAAGGTCACTCTGTGGCTTTGATTTTCTCCAGAGACGGGAGGCTCTCTCCTCCCCAGGGGCCCTGGCTTGGTGCAAGGGCTATGTTATGCATTGCTTGCAGCTGTTAGTCTTGGCTTTGCGTTTTTTTAATTATGAAAACAAGTAACCACACACAAAAGTGTGCAGGGGGAAAAAAACTAGAAACATGAAAACCCACACGAGTTCCACTCGGCTTCACCAGATCCTCTTCAAAGGAAATAAATTGTACTCTCTCCTCCCTATCTCCACCCTAGCAGATCAACGTGGAAAGGAGAATCCCACGTGGGAACTTCCCATCCGAAAGCTCTTGCCTGAACCTCTGTGTCGGGCAGACGGGAGACAGACTGGCCCAGGTGGCCAAGGTGCTGGAGCAGTGCGCGGGCCGGACTCCTGTGCTCTCCACAGCCGGATAGCCCTTCCGAACCCTGGCAGCAGGAGAGATGAAAAGATGGCGGCCCGCTGCACAGTCCGTGGGGCCAAGGCTGAGGAAATCCCTGAGAAAGGTCTGCAGATGCGGGAGTATGAGCTGAGAAAGACTAACTTCTCCGGTACTGGAAACTTCGGTTTGGAGACCCAGGAGCACACTGACTTGGGGACCCCAAGCACCGGTATGTACTGCCTGGACTTTCTGTGTGGTGCTGAGTAGGTCCGGCGAAACTCAGGACGTGCGGTGTTAGGCCAGACACGGAATGATCAAAGACAAGGTCAGGGTGCTGGTCCCCACGGACAGACAATGGGACCACCCTCCCTGACAAGCGAGTTCTGCTCTGATCCAAACACCCCTAAAAACTTGTCAGTGGGTGGGGGGAGGGGGGATAGTAAATAAATCGAGTCCGACAGTCCTGTGCCCCTTCCGGGTCTTATTTCTCTCTTTTCTCCCTCGAGGCCACTGCGCTCTCAAAGTTGGTGTTTACTGTGTTAAAACACACTGACACTATGTAGTTAGACCATATATTGGGTGGTTTTACACACACGGAAGTTTTCTGTAAGTGACACCACACGTTCTGTGTCCTTCCACAATTTATCTTCTGCCTCCTCCATGCTACAAGATCTAGCTATTCAGCACTCAGTCTTTATTAAAAAAAAAACTAAGCATTTATGCTTAGTAAACAAAGAACAGGATAAAACTTCCATAATTTGATAAGCGCCAATTTCCAGGAACCCACAGATGTCTCTTCCTTTCTATTTTTTTTTATTTTTTAATGTTTATTATTTAGTTTTGAGATGGGGGGAGGAGTAGAGAGAGAGGGAGACACAGAATCCAAAGCAGCTCCAGGCTCTGAGCTGTCAGCACAGAGCCGGACACGGGGGCTCGAACTCACGAACCGTGAAATCATGACCTAAGCTGAAGTCAACGCTTAACCGACTGAGCCCCCCCAGGGGCCCCGGAAGTGTCTTCCTTAGTGGTGAATTCTGAGGACCATTTCTGATAACAATCAAGAACAAAATAAAGGTGTCCGTCTTGCTATTTTGTCAATGCAATAAGAAAATAAAAGTAAGTAAGACCTATACATATTGAAAAGGTTGACAGTGTTTTGCAGCCCTGATTAATTTTCTTTAAAGTCCTGGGGATGTAACTTCTGGATTCCTTGGAGGGTGACTGATCTGTGAAGGGAGCAGCCTCCTGAGGCCCGAGAACGAGCATTTGAAAAGGAACGAGGTGGGGGGAAACATATCTTTTTCCAAGATAAGAAAAACTCTAGAGTATTAATTCTTCCCAAATTAATTTATAAATTCAATATCATCCTAATAAAAATCCCAAATAGATTTAAAAAAATTTTTTTAATGTTTATTCTTTTTTTGAGAGAGAGAAGAGACAGAGTGCAAGTGAGAGGGGCAGAGAGAGAGGGAGACCCAGAATCCGAAGCAGGCTCCAGGCGCCGAGCTGTCAGCACAGAGCCCGACATGGGGCTCGAACTCACGAACCATGAGATCATGACCTGAGCTGAAGTTAGATGCTCAACCAACTGAGCCCTCCAGGCATCCCTAAAAATCCTAAGTAGATTTTTGGATGAGTTGCTGTATTGTGGTGAAACACACACATATGACATAGAATTTCTCATCTTAATCATTTTTAAGCGCACAGCTCAGCGCCATCAGGCACGCCCCCACTGTTGTGCAACCATTTGGATTTCCAGATTAATTGCAATGATAGCACAGGAAGTCCTGTATACACTTAACTCAGCTTCCTGTCCTGTTAACATCTTTTTTTTTCCTTTTAATGTTTACTTATTTTTGAAAGAGACAGAGTGCAAACAGGGGAGGGGCAGAGAGAGAGGGAGACCCAGAATCTGAAGCAGGCTCCAGGCTCAGAGCTGACGCGGGGCTCGAACTCACGAACTGTGAGATCATGACCTGAGCTGAAGTCGACGCTTAACCCACTGAGCCACCCAGGCGCCCCTCCTGTTAACATCTTAAATTACCGTCACTTGGCAAAAAGAAAAAAGAATACTGGTCCAATACTATTAATGAAACAATAGGGTTCATTGGCGTTTCACGTTTTTCCACAGATGTCCTTTTGCATTGCAGGATTGCATTCATGAGCGCACGTGGCACTTGGTGGTTGTTAGCCCCCTAGGACTGCCGTGACAAAGGACCGCACACAGGGCGGTTGACACACCAGACATGTGCTGTGTCACAGCTCCGGAGGCTGAAGTCTGGGCTCCAGCCGTCCGCAGGTCGGTTTGGGTCCTTGTGAGGTGTCTCTTCTGGGCACGTGGACGCCGTTTCCTCCCTGTGTCCTCACATGATCGTCCCTCTGTGAGCGTCTGTGTCCTAACCCCCTCTGATAAGGATCCCGGTCATACTGGGTTAGGGTCCATCCTCATGACCACATTTAAGAAAAAACCTTTTTTTAACGTTTATTATTTTGATAGAGAGACAGAGCGTGAGCAGGGGAGGGGCAGGGAGGGCGAGGGAGACGCAGAATCCGAAGCAGATTCCAGGCTCTGAGCTGTCAGCACAGAGCCCGACGTTGGGGCAGGGGGGTGGGGTGGTGGAGGCTCGAACTAACGAACTGCAAGATCACGACCTGAGGCGGAGTCGGTGGCTTAACCGACTGAGCCACTCAGGTGCCCCTTACTCCTTAATCTTTGATGTAAGGGGGCAAGGAGGGAATATATTTAAAAGGCTATTTGGTGGGGGGGAGGGCAGAGGGCAAAATTTAAAGCAAGGTTGATGGGGCGCCTGGGTGGCTCTGTCGGTTAAGCGTCCGACTTCAGCTCAGGTCATGATCTCACAGTCCTGGGTTCGAGCCCCGCATCGGGCTCTGTGCTGACAGCTCAGAGCCTGGAGCCTGCTTCGGATTCTGTGTCTCCCTCTCTCTCTGCCCCTCCCCCGCTCGCGCGCGCTCTCTCTCTCTCTCTCACTCAAAATAAAATAAAGACATTAAAAAAATAACAAAGCAAGGTTGGTAAACACTGCTTTATTCCTAAGAGGTGAGTCCCTAAGCCGGCCCCACTCCAGGGGAAAGAGAATTAATCCCTTCCTCCTGCAGGAAGGATGATTAAAAAATGTGTGACCAGGGGTGTCTGGGTGGCTCAGTTGGTTAAGCATCTGACTTGATTACAGCTCAGGTCACGGTCTCACAATTTCAACCCACACTGGGCTCTGTGCTGACAGGATGGAACCTGCTTGGGGGTTCTCTCTCCCTTTCTCTCTCTCTCTGTCCCTCCCCCATTAGCTTGCATGCGCGCTCTCTCTTTCTCTCGTTTTGAAAAATAAAAACATTTAAAAAATTTTAAATGGGTGAACATGTGTTAAAACCACCACAGTAACTAATACATTTTTTCAGGGGGAGAGAATACAGATGGGAAGTTATGCAAATATCCTGTTTCTCTGGTTCGAGTAGCACTTGTTAGTTGCAAGCAACTGTCTGTGGGTCTTGCCTACAGTGATTATTTCCATGGTGTTCTATGGTGATTGGCTTCTTTCATTCCTTCTACACTTTTTTTTTATGTTTTCAACATTTATTTCTTTTTGAGAGAGAGACAGAGAGAGTGTGAGCAGGGGAGGGGCAGAAAGAGAGAGCAAAACACAGAATCTGAATCAGGCTCCAGGCTCTGAGCTGTCAGCACAGAGCCCAACGCGGGGCTCGAACTCCCCAACAGCGAGATCATGACCTGAGCCAAAGTCGGATGCTTAACCGACAGAGCCACCCGGGCACCCCAATACACTATATTTTAAAGCACTTGGGGCTCCCGGGTGGCTCAGGTAAGCGCCTGACACTTGATTTAGTCTCAGGCCACGATTTCACGGTTCGTGGGTTCGAGCCTTACATCGGGCTCTGCGCTGACAAGTACAGAGCTTGCTTGGGATTCTCTCTCTCTCTCTCTCTCTCTCTCCCTCTCTCTC
This sequence comes from Mungos mungo, assembly GCA_004023785.1. Classification (NCBI taxonomy): domain Eukaryota; kingdom Metazoa; phylum Chordata; class Mammalia; order Carnivora; family Herpestidae; genus Mungos; species Mungos mungo. The sequence continues at coordinate 67,825 of PISW01005758.1, forward strand.
TCTCTCTCTCTCTCTCTCAAAATAAATAAATAAACTTTAAAAAAATTTAAAGCATTCACCTGGACTGCAAGCTCATCCTGGAGCTTCGGTGGTAGAATTCGGGGCGCCCGGCAACCTATCAGAGCAGGAGTATGTGAACTCCACCTTCCTGGACTCAGTAGAAATCCCAGACTCAGGCCTACAGGGTCACAGGGCTGCGGGGTTTGGGGGGCGGGGAGGGAAGGATCCCCGGGTAAAGCTCATGTCAGGGTTTCAGAACCCCATGGCCACTAGAGTGCTTCCTTCTCCAGGGACTCACCTGGGCAGCAGGCGGTGACCCTCGGCCACCCACGTCTGAGACCCCCGGGCAGGGAGGCAGTTACTCTTGAAAGTCTGCTGCTGCAGAAAGTTCTGGTGTTTGTAGAGGAGTCGGCTCAGCCTCTCCCCCGTCTCTTAGCAGGAAGTTCTTCTTTCGGTCTGACCTTATGCCTCTGGGCACGCAGGTCCTGAGCTCTCTCCCAGCTGCATCCTAAGAGCACATGTGTCCTGGCTTACAGACGGGCACACGACTGGCCCCTAGTCACACACACTGGGTCGTTGGGCACGCTCGTGTGTTTTCCACGCGCTCAGCATGTACTCGTGAACGTACTCCAGACTCAGTTTCCCGTGCTGGAGCCAAAGGGAGTTGGCTCCCAAGAGCCGGTCACTTTTCAGCTCCGCCTTGAGGGGCATCATGTGAAGAGCTTGGAGCCAGACACGGCGGCCGCCCGCACACCAGGGAAACTGGCAAACACTTCAAATCAGGACTTACTTCCCCCCTTACCGCCCCACCCCGTCCCCCTGCAGAGAGCGAGTTCAGCATTTGCCAACACATCCCTGGGGCTTATTTCTGTTTTACGTGCTCCCCAAACACAGGTGCTCAGATCTCATTGGCACCCCCCCCAGGGTGCCTGATTCACATCCTTCTGCTCCCCCCTCACCAAGCCCAGCGAGCAGCCTGTCTTCCAGAAAATTCCCTCCAGCTGTCTCGTGCCCACTTGGCCAGTGGCCAGGTGCATGCCCAGGTCACGGTGGCTCCCTGGACAGGTGGACCTGCCCCCCCCCCAGGAAGTTTCCATTACAATGAGTCAGGTTCCCGCTTCCTGGTAGGCAGTGATTGAATTTGTCACTGATGGGAACTGGAGAAGAAGTAACAGTTTCCCTGGAAGGGTGTCCACTCCCAGGGAGGGGACAGGCAGTTGGGGCAGGTGGGACAGGGCTGGGACTCCGGACACCCCTCTCCCTGTGTCTGCCCACTCTTCAGGCCCTCGAGGGCTGGGGGTCCGTCCTTGATTCTATGCTCAAATGGTCCATTTCCCACCCCACTTCCCACCTGCCTCCTGGCCCAGGAGAACTCGGGAGTCCCAGTGCCCACCTCTTCCAGACTGGAAGAGTAGGGAGCTCAGAACAAGAGACTGGCTTAATGTAGTGCCTACTGTGTGCCTGGCCCCCTGGGAACACCAAGTACAATCACCCTTGTTACTCGGAGCTCCTGCTTCTCAGATGAGGAGACCGAGGTTCAGGTAGGGGCAGTGACGCCAGCAGAGTCACACCACAGCAGAGACCCTTCCGGGGCCCCTAGGACCCTGGCACCCAGCCACCCACCAAGTCCAGCCTGCAGCTGGGCCAGGTCCTAGTGGGTATCCTGCTTCAAAGGCTCCAGCCTTGGAGACTGCAATTATTAAACACCTGCTGTGTGCATGCCCTGCACAGGGCCCTCAGGGACCATGTTTCTTAATCAAGATCTGGGTTCATCCTGTCTGAAGATGTATCAGGAGGGCAGGTGGAGCCAAGACTTTCTGCCCCTCCCCTCCCCTCCCCTCCCCTGCACCACAGTGGGGAGGGGCTCTGGGCCCCCAGAAAGGACAGCTGATCAGGAAAACAGCCCTATCTCTCTCTGGGAACTGCCCCCTCCCTGCCCAGGCTGTGTCTGCAACGAAAGACCAGGCCTGGAAGCCCCTGACCCTGAGGGCCTATATCTGACCTTGGCCAAGGACAGCTGAGGCAGTCCAGTGAGGAGTCAGAGAGGGAAGAGAAGCACCCCAGGAGGGCCTGGCCCAGACTCCCTGGGGGAAAGGGGGATGGGTGCTTCCAGCACACCTGTGTTCCTGCCCCCCCCCAAGCCTGTCCCTCAGCCCCCGCCACCGGGGACTCGGGACCGAGAGCCTGTCAGTAGTTGTCACCTGCTCCCCGTGCCCGAGCCCTGTTGTACCTGTGAAGTTCTGGAATTGTCGGAATCCAAAGTCTTTGGGGACCAGCTGCCCTGCTGGTTATCAGCCCTTCCTCCCCTGAATGGGCCGAGAGGTCTGCCCAAGCTGAGACCAGAGCGGGCCACCCCCTGACTGACGCCGTCCCCAAGATCCCAGAGTCCCAGCCCAGCCTCGCCCAGGGGGTCCGGCTGCCGAGCCGTCTCTGGAGTCACGAGTGTCCACCCACCACCCCCAAACGCCTTGTCCGGGACTCCTGGGGACCCACAGCTTTTCCGTCTCACCCCGTGATGCTCACTTCCCAAACCTACTTTCTCTCAGGCCGAGAAACGGGGCACTGGGCTGTGAACATCACTGTAAGAGGCCAGAGGGAGAGGCGCCTGGGGGGCTCAGTCAGTTAAGGCCGACTTCGGCCCAGGTCATGATCTCACGGTTTGTGGGTTCGAGCCCCGTGTCAGGTTCTGTGCTGGCAGCTAGCTCAGAGCCTGGAGCCTGCTTCAGATTCTGTGTCTCCCCCTCTCCCTCCCCCTCCCCCACACATGCTCTGTTTCTCTCTGTATCAATAATAAATAAACATTAAAAAAAAAAAAAAGTAAGAGGCCAGAGGGAGGGAGGGCAGAGCTACTGACACGGAATGAGATGGGAACTCTAGGAGGTGGTGCGGGGCAGTCTGGGGTCAAGGGCAAGGAGGGCTGGCCCACCTGTGTCACGGCGGGCCGTGCGATGCTTAGGAGGAGGTCCAACAACGTGGAACGTAGGGCTAACTTGTTATGCCTCCTTCCCTTAGGGTGGGGCGGGCAGGGCCCCTCGGCCGTCCTGGCCTCCTGGTGGCCTCGTTATGGTGACTTCTGGACTGACTTCAGGAGTTGGGGCTGAGTCACAATCAGTTGTTTATTTAATAGCTCCTGTATTTGCACATTCTTCCAGCTACTTCACGCACGGACTGATTTAGTCTTCCCACTTTGGGGTAGATGCTTGACCTGCATGTTATAGCTAGAGCAAACCTCCGTAGCCTGAGGGGCTCGGGTCCATCCCGGAGGGAGGTGGGGCTCCAAGCCAGCACTCAGCTCCCTCCTCCGGGTTTCCCTGATCAGCTGTCTGCTGGCCTCTCCCAAGTCCCTCCTGCCTCTGGTGCAGGGGAGGAGGGGGGAGAGAGGCAGGGTGAGAGGGAGGCTGGCCTTCCAGGAGCAGCGCTCTCTGGGGTCAAAGGCAACTGATTGGACTGTCAGGAGCTTCAGCCCCGCCCCCCCCCCATGGCTGGCATTTGATAGGCGGTCATATTGCAAAATATGCGAGACACTCGCCCCAGGTAGCTATTTATTTTATTATTGTTGTTAAAAAATGTTTTCGGTCTCACTGAGCTATGACTGACACGTAACATTGGATTCGGTTCAGGTATGCAACATAATGATCGATATGTAGAAATATTGCAAAGTGATCTCCACAGTAAATCTAGTTCCATAGTTATACTTCCTTTTCTCCTGATGAGAATTTCGAAGATTGACTCTGTTACAAATGTCTTCTAAGTTTCCAATTTCTGCACATCCTTGACAACACTTGCGATGATCTTTTTGATTCCAGCTGTTCTAGGGGGTGTAAGGGGGGATTTTACTGTGGGTTTCATGTGCATTTCCCTGGGGGGGGCAGCGCTTATTAAAATGCAAGTTCTTGGGGTGCCTGCATAGTTCATCCTGTTCAGCATCTGACTCTTGATTTCAGCTCCGGTCATGATCTCGTGATTCATGGGATTGAGCCCCACATCTGGTTCTGCGTGGAGCCTGCTTGGGATTCTCTCTTCCCCTCTCTCTGCCCCTTCCCCACCTCTCAAAAATAAATAAACATCTTTAAAAATGAAGATTCTTACCCCACTCCCGTCCAATTCAGTGAGTCTGGGATGGGGCCCAGGAAAATCGGGGGGGGGGGTCTTTTCTGATAACAAGATGTAACTCCTGATGCAAGTCCTGGCTCCTCCTGCTGAGCCAACCTGTCACCGCAACTGAACGCATGCTGAGCCCATAACTTGGGACGGAGACCGGGGAAGGTAGGGACGGACAGGCATGGGGTCCTCAGAAGAAACGTCTTTGGGCTCGCTCTGAAATAGGACTTTCAGTTACCTGAGCCAATTCATCCTTTGTTTGTTTGTTTACACCTGTTCATGTCATTGCCTCTTCCTTACGTCCTCACCCACACATGCCCAGACAGCAGAAAAGGACAAAGCCAGTCCTGAGATCCCAACAGGGAGACCATTTTAAATCCCTGTTTTTGGGAATAAGGTAAGAGGCATGTGCCTTATTCTGCTAAGGCTGCTATTTTTTTTTTAATTTTTAATGTTTATTTTTGACAGGGAGAGAGAGACAGAGTGTAAGCCATGGATGGGCAAAGAGAGAGGGAGATGCAGAATCTGAAGCAGGCTCCAGGCTCTGAGCTGTCAGCACACAGCCCAACTCGGGGCTCGAACTCATAAACCGTGAGAATGTAACCTGAGCTGAAGTCTGCCGCTTAACTAACTGAGCCACCCAGGCGCCCTGTCCCTTCCCCTTCTCAGGAGGGCGCTAATCCCACCACGAGGGCCCTGTCCTCCACCCAGTGACCTCCCAAAGGCCTCACCTCCAAATAACACCCCGCTGGAGACACAGGCCTCAACACATGGGGTGGGGGCTCAAATCTTCAGTCCACAATAGCATGTTAACAACGGCCGTGCGTGCTTTCGTTGGGAATAGATAACAAAGCCCTTGAAGTTAGTCTTTCTGCCCATAGGGGTCTAGAAATTTCCGTCTGATTTCGACAAGAAAGGATGAAGTCAAAAGAAGAGAAGCTTCCCACATAACAAGCCAGTAGGTGATGGTCACGGCTGACTCGAGAAGAGTCTTGCAGACCTACAACCAGGAAGCATGGCGCCGGCCATGAGGTCGCCACGTGGTGGCACGAAGGCGAACAAGAGAACGACCCCCCAGCTTTCCCACATTTGCCAGGAGCCCGTCGTCTTGGGGACGCTGAACGACGGATCCAATCCCCTCACAGATCCAAATGGGCAGAACAGAGTATGTAGTGAAACCTTAACTTCCTTTTCATTGGGGTAAAACACACGTCCCGTAACACTGACCCTGTGTAACCGCTTTAAAGGGTACAACCCAGGGGCAGTAAGTGCATTCGCCATGTTGGGCCACTGCTCTCTGGCTGCAGAACTTTTCATCCCCAGAAAGAGGAAATCCTGGACCAATTAACACTCCCCACTCACCCCGCCCCCACCCCCCAGACCCTGGCAACACGACTCTGCTTCTGGCCTTTATGAAGATTTGCCTACTTTGGACATTTCATCTGTGTGACATTTTGTGCCCGGCTTCTCCCACTGAGCACAATATTTTCAAAGTTCATCTATGCTGTAGCAGGTGTCAGGGCTTAGTTCCTTTTAATGACGGGATAACATCCCATTGTATGAATATCCTAGAGTTTGTTTACCCGTTCATCGGTTGATAGGCATTTGGGCTGTTTCCTCCTTTCGCCTATTATGAATAGTGCTGAACTTTTAGCTTTTACTCCGCCTTTCCTTAGTACCCTGTGTATCTGGTGACAGCAGTTCTGTTTACTGATGCCACAATCTCTGTGGCCTGCCTCCCGCCCTCCACTGCAGACCGCCATCTTGTTTGGCTGTGGTCAATCTTCAGTCTGGCGAATAAGGTTGACTCCACGGGGAGTCTCTGGTAAGCCTAGAAAAACACTACCAACGCCACTCATGGCTTTTGGTGTTAACAACATTATCCATTTGTATCGGAACAGTGATGAGGAATCTCAAGAGGGTCCCACAGTAGGGAGATCTACGTGTTTCCCAAATATTTCTTCCCAAGGCAACACAAAACAAGAGGGGGAAAGCAAGCTATGGTATAGCTGGGAGACAGAGAATGCCAGAATGTGAAAGGATCATGGGGAAAAGTGAAGAATTGTGGAAGTGAAATATGAGGTCCCCACCCTGGGCTCCACGCCTGAAGCAAAGGCAGTGGAGAAAAACTACTATGGATAGGAAAAAGGGAAAGGAGCAAAACAACCTAGAGCTCGCTCTGGAAAGACTAAGCTCACCCTAAGTCTGAAAACAGTGTAATGATGTCTGAGCAGATCAGAGTGTGAATTCTAGAAAAGGAATGGATATAAGGGACAGTCTTCAATATGCATAGCTTCCGGAGAAAGGAAGGGGGGGAAAGGAAGAGAGAAGAGCTGGCTGGCAATCTGGTGGGGAAGGGGAATGGAAGGCACAAATGTAGGGCTGTCCAAGACAAGAGAAAACTGTGAACTGGAGGTCCCAACCTATTCCTGCCACCAAGAGTGCGAAATTAAGTCCGCTGCGTTGACAGAAGAGGGCGCCACCCAACCGCATAGCTCAGAGACTGTTCCCAGTAACAAACAATTGAACAAAAGGAACGTAGTAAGTCTGCAGAGAGTAGTTGCAAATTTTCAGGAAATGAAAATCCACACAAATCAACAAAGGAAAAACGACTTCCAGAAAGGAGTCAAAGATGTAGAAGGAAATTGTTAAGTCAACGCTCCAAATAGAATTTGATGCTGTGTAGTCCAAGGGGCATTTGTCGGTATGAAAAAAAAATCTTGCATCAAAAATTCAAAAACTAGGAGCTTTTGGGTGGCTCAGTTGGTTAAGCGGCCAACTTCAGCTCAGGTTGTGATCTTGTGGTTTATGAGTTCGAGTCCCACATCGAGCTCTGTGCTGACAGCTCAGAGTCTGGAGCCTGCTTCAGATTCTATGTCTCCTCCTCTCTCTGCCCTTCCCCTGCTCATGCTCTGCCTCTCTGTCTCTCAAAAATAAATAAACATTTTAAAAAACTTTAAAAAATTTAAAAAACTAAAGTACTGACATGGACAGGGATAAATAAAGGAAAGAAATGAAAGAAAAAGGCAAAATTATCTCAGAGCTGTAGAATAAATTATAAGGTACTCAAGAGAGAATAGACTCCAATGAAAATTTGATAAGGGTCCGTGGAAAAAAGGCAGGAAAACAACAACAACAACAAAATGACATTGAGAAAGAAGTAAAACAGGGTCAGGGAGAATGGATTGAAATGGAATCCCAGGCACTGAAAGAATGATGTGTATATTATTGAAGTCCCTGAAGAAGAAAGACAAAACAAAACAGAGCTAATATTTAAACCATAATCAAAAAAAATTTTCAGAAGTGGAAAATCACCTGAATTTACACATTGAAAAGGCTCACCAGGCATCTAGGAAAATTAACCCAGAATGGCCAATTCTGAGACATATTTTTAAACCATTGAATTTCAAAGACTAAACCCCCAAGTCCTCTAGATCAAACAATTTACCGAGTCAAAAGAGTTCTACTACTTTAAGACTTTTCAAAACTAACATTCAAAACAAGACAACAATGAGTGCAATTTGAAAAACATAGCAAAACTGGGCGCCTGGGTGGTTCAGTTGGTTAAGCAGCTGACTGTTTATTTCAGCTCAGGTCATGATCTGGCCATTTGTTAGAAGGAGCCCCACATTGGGGCTCTTAAGATTCTCTCTTTCTCCCCCTGCCCCTCCCCCATTTCTCGTTTTTAAAAAACCAACTTAAAAAAACACAACACAACAAAAAACTCAATGAACAAAAGTGAGAACCCAAGATTTGATACCCAGCCCAACTGTCCTTCAGTTACACACAAGATGTTAAGGAACTCTGTACCCATTAGTCTTTCCTGAAGAACCCATGGGAGGGCGCACTTCCATAACAGGATCATTGTTTCTCAGAGATACGAATTACAAATTCTGAAACGACTTCCTGTGTGTTCTGGGATTGAGCAAATTATTAGCAAATTTATTGTGAATAATGAGAGCCAGGTTTCTCATTGTTGCAGAAAGATGTTACCAAAAAGGACAGGGGAGGGGCACCTTGGTGGCTCAGTCGGTTAAGTATCAGCCTTCGGCTCAGGTAATGATCTTTCAGTTTGTGAGTTCAAGCCCTGTTGGGCTCTGTGCCGACAGCTCAGAGGCTGGAGTGTGCTTCGAATTCTGTGTCTCCCTCTCTCTCTGCCCCTCCCCTGCTTATGCTGTTTGTCTCTTTCTCTCTCTCTCTCCCCCTACCACTCTCAAAAATAAACATACATTAAAAAAAAGTTTTTTAAAGGGCACAGATGCCATTTGAAAATAAAAAGTTTAAAAATTAAATTTAAAAAAATAAAAATAGGGGCTCCTATGGCTCAGGTGGCTATGTATCTGACTTCAGCTCAGGTCATGATCTCATGGTTCATGGGTTTGAGACTCACATTGGCCTCTGTGCTGACAGCCTGCTTCAGATTCTGTCTCCCTCTCTCTCTGCCCCTCCTCCACTCACATTCTGTCTCTCTCTGTCTCTCAAAAATGAATAAACATTAAAAAATTTTTTTGAAATAAATAAAATGACAAGACAAAACAGTAATGAGCCCACAGATCTTGGTTCCCAAGTACCATCTCTAAAAAGAAAAAGATCTCAGATCTTGGGTGAGGAAAAAACATGATGTAAATCTGAAGAAATTATTTTTTTAATGTTTAATTTTGAGAGAGAGAGAGTGCAAGTGGGGAGGGGCAGCAAGAGGGAGCAGACAGAAGATCTGAAGGGGGCTCTGGGCTGAGGGCTGAGAGCTGGATTCGGGGCTCAAACTCATGAACTGTGAGATTACGACCCGGGCTGACATTGTATGCTTAACCGCCTGAGCCACCCAGGTGCCCCTAAACCTAAAGGAATTCTTTTTTTTAATTTTTAATTAATTTATTTTTAATGTTTATTTATTTCTGAGAGACAGACAGACAGAGCGTGAGCAAGAGAAGGGCAGAGAGAGAGGGAGGCACAGAATCCGAAGCAGGCTCCAGGCTATGAGCTGTCAGCACAGAGCCCAACAAGGGGCTCGAACTCCTGAAGTGTGAGATCATGACCAGAGCCAAAGTTGGCTGCTTACCCCCGAGCCACCCAGGCGCCCCACACACCCAAAGGAATTCTTAATGGCCAAAGTTGGAACAATTTGTGCAAGAAATAAATGATTGTGTCGGACTGTAACCCATGGAATAAAATAAATATCTTTGAGTCCATATTGATCTAAATAAATCAGTGAATATATACATAGATGGAAGAGAGAGGACACTTCTTTGTTACAGAAGAAGAGTGATTAGTAAAGGTAGAATAATTAAGAAAATCACTACTAAAAATACAATAATAATTGCCACAGACGATCCAATGATAGATGCCAAAGTGAGTGGATGGGAATTTTATGAAAAATGGAATATTTTCGTAGTCTCAAAGTATCTCCTCATATTTATTCATTACCAAGTGGGAAATATTAACTTTGCAATGGAGTAACCTGTAATTTTGGTTAACATTACCAATAATTAAACATCTTGATGTCATGTAACCCTTGAGATGAGGCGCTGGGAAGGACCCAACATCATCGCTGTGGTATTTTTGCCAAAAAGAATAACTAACCTTAAACTAATTATGAGAGACAAAACACACACACACACACACACACACACACACAGATTAATTCAAGTGAGGGACATTCTGTAGAATAATTGGCCAGTACTTTCGGGGTGCATAGGGGGCTCAGTTGGTTAGACATCTAACTCTTGATTTCAGCTCAGGTCATGATCTCACTGTTGATGAGTTCGAGTCCCAGGTGGAGCTCTGCGCTGACAGCTTGGGATTCTCTCTGGCTCTCTCTCTGTCCCTTCTCCCCACCTTCAAAAGAAAATAAAAAGAAACTTTAAAAAAAGAATAATTGACTAGTTCTTGTCAAAAAAGGTTAAGGGCACGAAGACAATTAAGAGACTGAACGTTTGGAACTGTTAGAGATACACTTATGCTGTTTTAGGCCACTTAGTTTGTGGTAATTTGTTACAGCATCAATAGGAAACTAACACACAATTTAGTAATAAGGGTTTTTTTAATTTTTTGAAATGTTTTTATTATTTTTGAGAGACAGAGAGAGACAGCACGAGCAGGGGAGGGTCACAGAGAGAGAGAGACACAGAATCCGAAGCAGGCTCCAAGCTCTGAGCTGTCAGCACAGAGCCCAACGCAGGGCCTGAACCCATGAACCGTGAGATCATGACCTGAGCCGAAGCCGGACGCTTAACTGCCTGAGCCACCCAGGCACCCCTAGTAATAAGGTTTTTAAAAAATTGTATGAAGAAAGTCACAAAATTTTACCCAAGGACATTTAAAAAGTGCCATATAAAGACATGATGTGTTCAGGAATGAATGACGCATAGATAGAGAACAGACAGACAGACAGACAGACAGATAGATAGGGTGCTGGGTGGCTCAGTCGGTTAAGGATCCGGCTTCGGCTCAGGTCATGATTTTGCATTTGTGAGTTCAAGCCCCGAGTCAGGCTCTGTGCTGACAGCTCAGAGCCTGGAGCCTGCTTCCGATTCTGTGTCTCCCTCTCCAGAGGCCCCTCCCCTGCCCATGCTCTGTCTCTCTCTGTCTCTCAATAAGAAATAAACATTAAAAAAGATAGATAAATGATAGATGATAAATAAATGATAAATAGATAGACACTTAGGTACATTCGTATAGATATATATGTATATTCCCAACCCAAATTACAAATTATTTCAAAACTGCGCCTGAGAAATAAAATACACAATAGTGGAGAGAAACCGAGTGAAAGAAAACAATAGCCTAGTTCATATCGAACATAATATAAAACTATAGTAACTGAAACAGTGGCCAAAAAATAGACATAAGTTCAATGGAACACATAATGCAACGTGTGACTTTATTAAAGGGGTGGGGGGGGGTGCTGAGACCGGCAACCGAAGAAGGGAGGTGTCCGCAGCCTATGAAGGCAGAGACCCTGGAGGGGAAGGGGGTCTCAGACCCTCCCTCAGGATCCCAAAGACCGCCACGCAGGAGAAGGATGGGGATCCTCCGGCGGGAGAAGCGGAAAGACAGAGACAAAGTAACAGCCTGCACGGCGGCGGCGCCCGGTCTCCGGAGCCGGGGAGGGGCGGGGCGGGGCGCGCCGGCCCTCAGGGGCCCGGGCAGGGCGACGAGGGCTTTTTGCAGGTCCAGAAGTTTTCGGTGCTGCATCTGTTATCATTCCAGCCTTCGCTGTACAGTTCCACGCAGTCCTCATCTCCGTGGTTGTTGGGCTCCCCTTCCTTCCAGAAGCTGTGAACGCCGGCAAAGCCATCAGCACCCCCCCCCCCCCCCGCCTCCGCCCAGAGCCCGCCCCCCAGTCCATCCTTGGAACAGCTGGCCCCAGGCCTTTGGCGGCAAAAGTCCAAGTAGCAGCCAGAGAGCGGCAGGGCTCAGAGGCGGCGTTTCCCAAACAAGGGTTCAAACGCCACCAACGTCAGAATCAGAATCGGCTCTTGCTCTTGCAGATCCCTGGGCCCATGGCTAGGCTTCTAGAAGCAGACTCCCCGCCGAGGGGTGGAGCCGGGGGCTCTGCGTCTCCGCCAAGCACCGGTGCCCACCCCTCCCGGGCCACGCCTCTGGGGGCTCACCTGAGCTGGAGCGGGGTGTTGTCCACCCATCTCCAGGACCCCTCGTTGTGGTGGTCGCTGAGGCCGATCCACGTGCGCTGGTTAGTTTTCGAATTCCAAGCCTTCAGAAATTTCTGGGGCGGGGGAGCAAAAGCAGCAAGATGGCACCCATCCCCGTGTCTGCTCACACGCCCCAGGCCCCCCGCCCCCAGAGAAGACCTGCGGCCGGCCCCTCGCCCTCACTTAGGTGGTGCGCGTTCACACGCGCATGCGTGTTGTGGCCGTGTTAACGTGCACACGCGCGCGGACGTGTGTTAACCGGAGTCTCGGCTTCGTGTCTGGGGAGAGAGTCTGCAGCTCTCAAGCGGGCCCCGAGTTCCCTTTCTGTTCACACATGGGCTCCTCTCGCACGACCTCCCCAAGGCCACCGCGGGGCCTCCTCCAGGAAGCCTTCCCGGCCACCTCCCCGCCCCAGCCCACCTGCTCCTCAGTACTGTTGATGATCACCAGCTGGGCCCTCATGCTCTGACACGCGGAGATGGACTCTTTCCAGGTGTTCTGGGTCTGGGAGAGGAAGTAGCAGCTTCCCTGGAAAAATTCCCACTGCCAGGGGCAGTGGCGGCACAGGCCCGCTGGGGAGGAGAGAGGGGTCGGGACAGGCCCCCCGGCCCGGGCATCAGATCCTGGGAACCCAGGGCCCCTGCGTTCAGCTGTCCGCTCCGTCCCCGAGAAATCCATGTCAGAGACCCCAGCCTAAGGAAGCCAAGAACCATCGACGGCGGGTGCCGGCCCCACCTGGGGTCCCCCCCAAACTCCCTCCCACCCTTGGTGTCTGACTCTTACCCAGGGTGGCATTCATCCACGTCAACTGCTGGAGGATCTCCTCCAGGTGTGACTGTTTCTGCTCCCGAGAAGCACCCCCTGGAAGAAGAGGTCTTCAATTATTAAGCACCTAATGTGTGCGTGGTGCCGAGATTTCACAATGGACACCGAGAGTCCAACATCAAAACCGAGGTTCAGAGAATGACTTGCCCGACATTCCCCCCAGGGTCTCACTCAGGGATCCAGTCTCCTCCCCCACCTCTACCCTCCCTCCCTCACCCCTGCGGGGAGGGGTATATGGTTGCTCATCCAAAGCCACACAGCCTCTAAACCCTCTCCTGCCCCAAACCTGGCATTTGCCCTTCACCCAGGCTGGGGCTCCCCTGAGCGTTCGTCTCCTGGTGTCCGCCCCTCTCTCTCTGCAGGGACTGGTGGATCCTGGAGACTAGAACAGACCAGAAGATTCCCTTTTATTTATTCTGTATTGAAACAAAAATTTTTAACCTGTATTTACTTTTGAGAGAGGGAGAGACAGAGCAGGAGCAGGGGAGGGGCAGAGAGAGAGGGAGACACAGAATCTGAGCTGTCAGCACGGAGCCCGAGGCGGGGCTCGAACCCACTAACCGTGAGATCATGACCTGAGCTGAAGACGGATGCTGAATCAACAGAGCCATCCAGGTGCCCCTATTGTTTTAATGTTTATTTTTGAGAGAGAGAGAGATAGAGAGAGCAAGTGGGGGAGGGACAGAGAGAGAAGAGGGGTTAGAGGATCTAAAGCAGGCTCTGTGCTGACGGCTGGGAGCCCAATGTGGGGCTCAAACTCACGAATCATGAGATCATGACCTGAGCCGAAGTCAGATGCTCAACGAACTGAGCCCCTCAGGCCCCCCGATTAGTTCCCTTCTTATCAGCACCAGCTGTAGACATGACCTGGTGTCAAATCTGGTTTCAAGGTCTCTGGGAGCCTAGGTCCCGTGTGGAGGAAGATGAGAAACAGGCTCAGAGAGGGGTAGCAACCAGCCCACAGCCACACAGCAGGTGATGCGGAGCCCAAATGCCCAAGTCCTAGTGGGTTTGGGGACTGTGGCACAGGGCAAAGACCATTCCAGAGGGAAAACCTAAAGGGACCCAAGACTCCAAGCCCCCAGCCTCTGACTCACCTTGGACCAGAGTGGTCACCAGGAGCAGGAAGAAGCCCAAGGAGACGAGAAGCAGCAGCAGAGGCAGATGGGCCTGGGTCAGACACCCTGAAGGACCGGCAGATGGGCAGAACTGAGGTTCTCAGGGACAGACCCTGCCCGACCCACCCAGGCTGGAGGTGGAAGGGGGGCGCTCCCTGCAGCCCCGTCTCCAGACACCTGCTCCGGAAACGCCAGCCTCAGTACCTGGCAAGGTCCGTGAGCTCCTGAGCAGTCCGGTGTATTTCTTCGCCAATCTCTGGCCCCCAAACATCTCCTCCTCTGAACGGGACAGAACACACTTAGCTGAGCTTTGAAGCCAAGCCTGCCCGAGCCCCGCCGTTAGGACTGCGGGCTGGCAGCCACAGACCTGACCCCCCCAGGACCCTGGAGCCCTGACCTCCCTCCCTCCCATCACCCCAGAGTGGGGCGCTCGCCTTCACTGGGGTCGCCCGGCTCCTTGGGGTCACACATCTCCGCCATCCTCCCCTTCTTTCCGGCTCCTCTCCAGGCTGTGGGTTTTATAACCCCACGTGCTGCCCCAGCACCCAGCAGCCTTTCTTCAGGAACATTCCTCCCAGTTCAGGAAGAAGAACATGAAAGAGGACATTGCTTCCTCCCGGAAAAGTGGGTGGAGGAGCAAAGCGCTGACACAAGTAGGAGAGAGGGCACCGAGGGCCACACGCTCCTCTCCAGCGTCAGAAGGCGCTGCTCCAACCCCTACCCGGTCCTGCGATGGCCTGGAGCCATCAGTCTCTTGCCTATTCCAATCCCGGTTACTCGGGAGTAACAGCACTTGGCATGTGCCTCACAGTTCCCCAGGGTGTGCGCTCCCCCTGGTGGAAACAAGCAATACCTCTGAATTGGTTCAACCGAGGGCGTGTTCCGGGTATTCTTGGGCTGGGGGGCACGGAGAGATCTCACGTTAGCCCTAAGAGAAAGATACAGTTTTTATATTGCTTTACAGATGAGGAAACTGAGGAACAGAGAGGGAAAGCACCTTCCTGAGGTCACACAGCTTGTAAGTGGTGGTACTTGGAATAGGGCCCTGGCAGGTGGACCTCTGAGTCCCTGCTTAACCGCTGCTTAAACTTGAAGCAATTACTCTTTTCCTCTTTGTGATTACGAAGCGTTTTGCAGAGTTACTCTGAAACTGTGTGTATCAAACTCTCCATTTACATATGTATGGACCCCTGGTTTCCTACTTGATCCAATTGGTTATATGTTACTCTCTCTCTTTTTTTAAATCTAAAGTGAGTCTCTTAGGGCACCTGCTTGTCTCAGTTTTAGTTAAGTGTCTGACTTCTGCTCTGGTCATGAGCTCCATGTTCATGAGTTAGAGCCCCAGGGCGGGCTTTCTGTTGTCAGCAAGGAGCCTGCTTCAGATTCTCCCTCCCTCCCTCTCTCTCTCTCTCTCTCTCTCTCTCTCAAAGATAAATAAACATTACAAACAAATAAAGTCTCTTGTAGACAGCATATAATTGGATCATCTTTTTTAGGCCATTCTGTCAATCTCTACATTTTAGTTATTTACTTTTTAAATCTACATCCAAGTTAGTTAGCATCTAGTGCAATAATGACTTCAGGAGTAGATTCTGGTGATTCATCCCCTACATATAACACCTAGTGCTCATCCTAACAAGTGTCTTCCTTAATGCCCCTGCCCCATTTAGCCCCCCCCCCCGCCACCCACAGCCCCTCCAACAACCCTCAGTTCTCTGTAAATACAGAGTCTCTTATGTTTTGTCCTCCTCTCTGTTTTTATATTATTTTGCTTCCCTTTCCTTATGTTCATCTGTTTTGTATCTTAAATTCCTCATATGAGTGAAGCCATACAATATTTGTCTTTCTCTGGCTAATTTTGCTTAGCATAATACCCTCTAGTTCCATCCACATAGTTGCAAATGGCAATATTTCAGTCTTTTTGATTGCTGTGCAATACTCCAGTGTGTGTGTGTGTGTGCGTGTACCACCTCTTCTTTATCCATTCATCCATCGATGGATATTTGGGCTCTTTTCATACTTGGCTATTGTCAATAACGCTGCTATAAACATTGGGGTGCATGTGCCCCTTTGAAACAGCACACCCGCGTCCCATGGATAAATATCTAGTCGTGCAATTGCTGGGTCGTAGGGTAGTTCTATTGTTATTTTTTTGTCAATCTGTACATTTTAGTTGGAGAGTTTAGTTCATTTATATTTAATGTAATTACTGATAATGTAGAGTTTATATCTCCCATTTTGCTATTTGTTTTTTATATGTCTTATGTCTTTCTTGATTACCTTTTCTTGTGTTAAATAGATATTTTCTGGTGTACCATATTAATTCTCTAGTTTCATTTACTATATATTTTTGAGTTATTTTCTTATTGGTTGCCCTGGGGATTACTACTAACATCTTAATTTATAACAATCTAGGTAGGATTAATAGCAACTTAGTTAAAATGACTGAGTTAGAATCATTGTCTAGTAATTCCAACAGCTGAGCTTTCAGGGGTCTTTAGTTACTTCCTGTCCCCCCTCCCCCTGTGTATGGGTAATATTTCCTTGTTTCTTTGTATGTCCCATAATATTTTTGTTGAAAAATGGATACTTCAAATACTGTGGCAGCTATGTAAATCAGATTTTCCCTCCTCCTACAGGTTTCCTGTTGCCCCTATTAGTTGTTTTTGCTTATTTAATGACTTTTCTGAGCTAATTCTGTAAAGTCTGTATTCTCTGTCATGTATGCCCACTAAAATCTCCACCCAGTGAGCTTAGAAGTTAGCTGATGGTTGGACAGAGATTCCCTTGAATACCTCCAAAGCCTCCCAGCCTCTGCTGACGGGCTTTGCATGTTCAGATGCAAGGTCAACGCGCAGCCAGAAAGTCTGATGCTCTGCCTTAGCCTTCACTTCCTGCTTTCACAGAGCCTCCAGGCCAGCCAGAAGTGAGAGCTTAGGGCTCTCTCAGATCTTCCCCAGGTGTGCACACAGCCCTGTGCCTACAGGTGACCTTTCAGGTCCCAAGAATATACCAGAACTTTTCAAAGCCCCAAGGACATCTCTCATTCCTTAACTTTTCCTTTTGAGACTTTTGATTAGGCTGTTATTTGCCTCATTGCCTCAGGCAGCTGTCAGGTTAAAACACTTGACAGGTGTGCCCTGGGGAGAGGCTGTTAGCACTGGGCAAGGTCAAGCAGGGTCATTAAAGACCAGCCTTTCAAGTGTGGTCTTCCAGGGAGATCAGATACGTCAAGTGATGACTCCTGTTTGGCAGTGAGGATTTTCAAGAGCTCGGCTGTGTTCTCCCTCCAGACTGTTACTCTTCAAGGCTGCTTCTGACTTGGAGAGCGGGGCACAGAACTAGGCGAAGTTGAGATTCTCTCGAGCTCACTGTTCTTTACTGAGATCCAGCTCTTTCTCTTTACTACAAGCTCCCCGAATTCCTGTGAGATTTGGGCTGATTTCCAGAGTTCTAAAAATGCGGATTCTGACAAATTTTGCAGTTTATTCCATTGCTTTTATAGAAGGACAGATTTTACTCTGGCATTTTTGCTGATGTTCCTTTTTCCTCCCATGTTTTTGATGCTTCAGTTGTCTTTGATTTGGCCAGTGGAAGCCTTTTAAACTGGCTTCTGTGTTCTTTTGACATCTGCTTATCCGTGTTTTTTTTTTTTTCCAATCAGTTTTCCTTCCTGTTGGTTTGCAACCTCAGGGCTTTCCCTTGGGCGAAATCTGAAACGTGTCCCCATACATATAGGGCAGGCAGAAAGAGAAGAAAGAAGCGGGCCACTCCAGACTGGTAGGTAGCAGTTTTAATAAGCAAAGGAATGACATACGAGGCTTGTCTTGGATGCTGCGAGATGAATAGGTGTCTACACCTGCCCACAGGGATCTTAAAAGGGATTCTGGTGAAATCTGGTGAAACCTTGTTGGGCTTCATTCCCATATACCGACCAGATGGCCTCGGCACCACATCACTACCTCAAGGCCATGTCGTTGGGGCAGCCGTCGGGAATAGAGAAGTCAAGTGAAACCCACACTGAGGACTGAGGAAGTGGTGGGGAGAGACCTCTGAGGGACCAGCCCCCGCTCACAGGTCAACCGGTGGTCCTCCTGATGACCTGCTCCACCACTTCCTTTCTATTCTAACTAGAACAGAATTTCTTTCCCTGTCCCGACTCTAGAAGCTGCCATTTTCCAAAAAGGCTGGTTTGCTTTTAAGTGAATGACATTGAGAAACCAGGACCTGGGTGTTTGAAGTGTCACTGGTCCCAAGACCTCTCAGTAGACAAGTGGGAACACACACACACACACACACACACACACACTTCTCTAAGTACTTTGAAAGCCATGGTCTCACACCAACATCGCCAATTAAATACAATACGGCTCGTTCTAGTTTTCTTTCCATTCGACTTTGCAGCACCCTTCTCTGATACTGGGAAACCTGGTTCCCGTTATCCTGAACCAATGAGCGCCCTGATAGACGATCAAGGTCCCTTTTCCGCCACCACCCTCTACCTGGATGGACGTCTTCCTTACTTCGCTTGGGCACTGACTCCTCCTACCAGGCCAACTGACCGCCATGTTGTCCTTCTTCCCTCACTGGGCTCTGACGCCCATGCCTCCCCCCATGTCGATGGCCTCCTCGCCGGGTCACCACTTGAAACATTTATTCTTGTCATCCAGTAATTGGCTGATTTCCTCTGTCCCCTAAACATCTCTTTATCCTTGCAGGCTTTCCCGTACCCACAACTGGCGTCCGCTCACCCTTGGTATAGAAGACGTCACGGCTCTGACACACCTCTGAAGGGCTCGTTTTCTCTCTGAAAACCAGCTCATCGGAACTCCCTTTCATCCACCACTCTTAACTGGCTCTGTTGGAGAGAATGGGCATTTCCAGTTGTCACCATGAAAGTGAGGGTCTTTTAGGTTGTTCTACGTTCTTCTAAATGTTTTTAATTTTTTATTATTTTAGTTGTTTATTTTTGAGAGAGAGAGAGAGAGAGAGAGCGAGAGAGCACAAGTGGGTGAAGGGCAGAGAGAGAGAGAGGAGACACAGAATCTGAAGCAGGCTCCAGGCTCCGAGCTGTCAGCAGAGCCCAACGAGGGGCTCGAACTCCTGAACTGCGAGACCATGACCTGAGCCGAAGTCAGATGCTTAACCCTCTGAGCCACTCAGGCACACCTGTTGTTTTTATTTGAGAGAGAGAGAGAGCACACGAGCCAGGGAGAGGGGGAGAGAGAGAGAGAGAGAGAGAGAGAGAGAGAGAGAGAGAGAGAGAGAGAGAGAGAGGGAGAGAACCTTAAGCAGGCTGCATGCTCAGCTCGGAGCTCCACCCGGGAATCCATCCCCCAACCCTTGGATCATGCGTGAGCCGAAATCAAAAGTCTGACGCTCAACCAACTGAGCCACCCACGCTCCCTGGTCCTTCTACATTTTAACCAGAAGAGAAAATCCCACCAGCATTCGTTTAGCACTTATTTAGTGCTAAATGCTTTCTGGACATGGTCTCCATTACTTCCCATAACACAGCTACTGCCATTCCCGCTTTACCTAAGAGCAAAAAGAGATTCGGGGATCATGTCACCTCCCCGTGAGTGCTGAGCTGCGGGACAGACCAGGAAAGGCTCCAACCAGCTGAAAAAAGGGGAGTGTGGTGGGGGGATCAGCGAGTGCTGCCTCTCAGATTTAGGAAGTCTGAAGGAAGGAGGAGGTTGGGGGGTGGAGATTCAGGCTCCAAATTTGTTTATCTGTCAACTCCCTGTCTCCCCCAGAATGTAACTTTCTAGACCAAGGGTTGGCAAACATTTTCTCCAAAAAGGTACATGAGAAATAGTCACTGGCTTTGTAAGGCGTACCGTCTCTGTCACGGTCAGGTGAGGGGACCGCAGACACGATGTCAGTGAATGGGGGGGGGGGCACTGCGTTTTGCCAAACTATTTATAAAAACAGCGGGGGGCTGGCTGTTCCGAGGGAGGAGACTGAGTCTGTTTTCTTCATCGCTCTATCCGGGGGGTCAAGAACTCGCATTCCATCCGTGGCTGTTCAAGGTCTGCCTCAGTGAATTACTATCGCTTGTACGTTTCACATACGGGGACAACGAGGCCCAGAGAGGTGAGGAGACCAGCTGTGGCCACAGCTGGGGTCCAGGTCTGCCCTGGTTGGCATCCTCTCGGTGCCCGGCTGGACTTCCAGAGGGGACAGTGACATCCCACCTGCAGACACACGAGCAGAGCCGTGCCGTCAACCCTTCATCGGGACGCCGGACAAGACACCCTCTCGGAGGCTCCTGTCTGGGGTCGGACACTCGTGATTGATCCCAGACTAGCCATCCAGCCTTCCCTCCTGGGGTTTGGAGTCCTGCGCACGGACGGACTTTCAGTTCCCCTGGGGAGTCACGTCCTGTCTCACTTCCTGATGTTTGCATGCGCCAAGCCCGGACTGATGACACTCACCTCCCACCACCCCATCCCGTCCCTGCTTGAGCGATTTGTCCTTCAGAATGAAGCCTCCCCCCAAAGCGCAACCTCTTTCTTTCTGGAAGCTCTGGATGTTTTCTGGGGTCACCGAACGGTTTTCTACAAATTTCACTCAGTGCTGACATTGTCAACCTGGAGACGGCATCAGATCTGTTAAAAAAAAAAAAAATTCAACTGCGTTAAATCTAAAGATCTTATTGCCTTTATTCAATTATTCACGAATTGAGCAGCATCTAAAATAGCAGATAGGAAGGAGTTTTGAGGAGCTTATAAGCCAAGAGGCTTTATAGGCAGAAGAGAGCAAGACCAAGGAAATCGTGCCAGGCCGAAAAAGCAGGCCGATTAGGGGCACCTGGGTGACTCCGTTGGTTGAGCGTCTGACTTCCGCTCAGGTCATGATCTCACGTTCGTAAGTTTGAGTCCCGCTTGGGACTCCCTGCTGTCAGTGTGCAGCTTTCTTGGGCTTCTGTCTCTCAATCTCTCTCTCTCTCTGGTCCTACCCCAGTGGCACACACACTCTCTCTCTCAAAAATAATATAAACATTAAACAAATTTCCAATTCTGAGAGCAAAACTGATTAAGTTAACCTTTGGTCTCGCGGTGGGGCTTAGCGTGGGGTGGGGGCCTGTTGCCTTGTTTTTAACAGGTTAATCCCACCAGCCTGTCCCCAGGTCAGACACCAAGTGCAAGTTCAGGCCACTTATACCTCTGATTGACTGGCTATAAATCAGGTGTTCCAACCTCCCCCCTCCTCAGGCCTCTCCGAATAACTTGCTAGAATGACTCATAAAACTTAGGGGGAACATTTACGTACGTACATTTCCTGTTTTTTTTTTTTATAAAGGATGTGATAAAGGACACAGATGAGCGCCCAAATGAAGGGGTGCAACGGAATCCAGAGGGTCCCCGTGGAAGTGTGCGGCACAGCCTCCTGCATGTGGACCCCGCACTGATCCGGAAGCTAACCCCGGCTTGCTGCTCAAGAATGTTTGGTAGAGCTTCACCTCCAGCCCCTAGAAGTCCCAACCTTCAAATCACTCGGCCTTCTTGGGGACCAGGCCCATCTGAGGCTGTGGAGGGGCCCCCGGCGAAGCCATCTCGTTCACATAAACTCAGGTATGATCCAAAGACGCGCCTTATAAATAATAAATGATACTTTCATCACGCAGCGAGTTACAAAGCTCTTAGGAGCTTTGTGCCAGGAGCCAAATAGAAAGACTGAATATATTCTTATTCTACCAGAGAAGCCAGCTTAGATCCCCGCCAGGCTGGGTCAGGTGCCTGCTCCAGGCTCTTCTCCTCCTGGATCTGTCTTTCAGATCTGTCTCCTGCCTGTAGACGAGTTCCGTCCGTGTAGAGAAACCGGCTCAGAATAGGCGTCCAGTAAATGTCCAGTGAACAAACGGGATGAGCAAATGTTGGCTGACTCCGCCGCCCAGGTCAACTTCAACATCACACAGAGACACACGTGACTGCTCATCCTAATCCCCGCCCATATTCTCACCTCTCCCACCGACAAATCTCGTTATCTTTTAATACCGCCTCTTCCAGGAAGTCTCCCATCCCTCCCAACCTGCAACCCATTCCCAGACAAATGGGGCTGCACGGACTCTGCCACACCCCGCAAGCTTTGACTTGATACAAAATTTTCCGCCAAAGATCTACCCCAGGTCCGAACCCCCTTACCTCTCATGGCTCAGACAAGCGACACCTTGGCTTTAGGGATGTCATTGTCTCCTTCTTTGAAGTGTTGGCCAGACTGGGCTGGCCTCTCTGACACTTGTCAGCCCCAGAATTCCATGACCCTCAGCTCACATCCACAGACCAGAAGGAGCCCACCGAGGGCTGTGGTCAGGAATCAAGAAACGGGCAGCCTGCCGGGTCTCTCACCAGGCTGGACAGTGCCGCCCAGTGCCCAAGGCAGCTTCAACGCTGATTCACAGGCCGCAGGCCGCACGTGCCTGCTTCCTTGCCTGTGCATTGGCTGGGACCTCTGCCTCCTCCAGTTCGCCTACCTCTGCATGTTCTTGACAGTGACCTCACAGTCCTCGGGGTTTGCTCATTTTCCCCACCGTGAGCGTTCAGCCTTTCGTGGGCACCGTCGCCCTTGGGAGCTCCAGGAAGGAGGGCGAGCCCCACCGCAGAGCCTGAGCTGCAGCGAAGCCGACGCCCGGGTCTGCTCTCGCCTCGGTCCCGAAGGCTCTGTTCCTGGGGATGCGGGTCATCTCTGCCTTCCGGCTTGGAGGGCTTGGAGCGGGGAGACCCCCAGGAACATAGGCATGCTTCTCTCATCTTTGAAGGGGGTGGGGAGAAACCTCGTCAGTCCTCTAGGGATCACCAAACTTCTTGGAAAAGGGTTTTCCTCACTGCTGCCTCCCACCACTCCGTGAAAATGACCAATGACTTTATCTACCTTGGCCTTCGGAAAACCAACAGACCCATTGCTGTCTTGGCCCCGCCCATAAGGTGAGCTTCTTTCCTTCCTTCGTGAAACCGCTCTCCCAGGATTCCCTCCCTGGCAGCCTCATCTCTGGGGTCTCCTCGATCTCCCCAGCTCCTCCTCCATCCCCTTCACAGGCTCCTCTTGCACCTGTTACTCCTGAATCTTCACTATCCAAATCCCCTTCTGCTGTCGGGAGGTTGAGGACAAAAGGCAGCCAGGGATAGACTGCAGGTCCAGGTTCTCTAGACGGAAGCCAGCCTGAGGCAACGGGGACAGCAAAGTCACAGGGACGCACCAAGGCCATTGCTGAC
The DNA here is from genome assembly GCA_004023785.1 of Mungos mungo. NCBI lineage: Eukaryota > Metazoa > Chordata > Mammalia > Carnivora > Herpestidae > Mungos > Mungos mungo. The sequence continues at coordinate 90,739 of PISW01005758.1, forward strand.
GGAGAAACCCTCCAAGATCCAGCAGGGTGCGAATGAAAGTCCAAAATGGTCATAGGAACCAAACGGTCAAGGGTATGGGGAGATCAGGGTGAGGCTGTGGAATCATATTGGCCCAGCGCTGTTTCACATAGGAGATCTTTAATTACCTTCCTTTCCAGTGTTTTCTGTGACATTTAGTTTGTTCAGGTTCCCCACTTCTTGGGTCCTTAGTTTTGTTTTGTTTTTAAGTTTATTTATTTATTTTGGGAGAGAGAGAGCGAGAGGGGCAGAAAGACAGGGAGACAGAGGAAATCCCAAGCAGGCTCTGTCGGTGCAGAGCCCAAGGCAGGGCTCGAACTCACAAACCACAAGATCCTGACCTGAACTGAAACCAAGAGCCAGATGCTCACCCCCACTGAGCCACCAGGCACCCCATTCTTGCATCCCTTGGATTGCTTGTCTCACTGTGTGATTTATTTCTGAATTGTTCATTCCTTTGTTTGTTCCAACTCTCCTCCTGCAGAAGCTGCCCATTAGTGCAAAACAGATTGCTACAAACCCAATGGATTAAAACAACACGCATTTCTCATCCCAGGTTCTTGTGGGTTAGGAATGTAGACATGACTTAGTGGATCCTTTGCCTGGGGTGTTTCATGAGGCTGCAGTCAAGGGAATGGCCAAGATTAGGATTTTATCAGAAGGCTCAACAGGGGAATGAGGTGTTTTCAAGCTCGCTCACACGGTTTTCGGTTGCATTCAGGACCTGTAGCAGCAAGAGCCTCAGCGCCTCGCTGACTGTTGGCCAAAGAGTGCCCTCGGCTTTCCGCCACATGGATGGTTCCAACATGGCACCTCGCTTCATCAAAGCCAACAAGGGAGAAGATGTGCCCGAGAGACGGAAGGCAGAATCTTTTGTAACCTAATTGCAGAAATGATATTTCTTCAATGGTGAGGCATTATATCAGTTAGAAGCAAATTACTCCTCAGAAGAAGATTCCACATGGCCATGACTACCTGGAGACGGAGACCTCTGGGAACAATTTCAGAAATTGCTTACCGTATCCCTCCAGAATACAAATTCTATTACAGAAACAACTCTTTAGTTCCTGTTGACTGTCACTCCTCCAGCGTTTTGAAAGGTGAATGGCCTGTAGCAGATGTTCAATTAATCTGCGTAAAATGAAATACTGAATGGAGGAAGCTGTATGGTCCAAGAGTAGAATAGCTAGGGATTATTTAATTCAATGTGTCTTTTATTATATGCAGGGGTTCTGTTCACAGGATGTTGAAATGAATCAAAGAGCAGTGGGATGGGTGGAGTTTTCATAGCAGTTAAACCAGGGTGACAGACTGTAGGGTGGACACAGACAGGGAGGAGTCACAGCCTATAGAAGCCATAGGTCTGCTCACCTGAATTACCTTCTTGGGTGCCAGGAAGTGATCAGCTGATATTAGGCTTGATGAGTGTGATATACTTGCCAAGATGTATCAGTTAGCTATTGCTGCCTAACAAACCACCCCCCAAGTCAATAGTTCAAAATAAAAACTATTTGGTTCACAATTGTGGGGTTCATAAATTTGGGTCAGGCTCAGATGGAAAGTTCTGCTGAGCATAGTAGGGCTTATTCGTATATCTGTAGGTTAATTAAGTTTGTTTACTTAGCCTTTGGAGTTTTAAAACATAACTGAAGGGGCACCTGGGTGGCTTAGTCGGTTAAGCGTCCAACATCAGCTCAGGTTATGATCTCGCAGTTTGTGGGTTCGAGCCCCACGTTGGGCTCTGTGCCGACAGCTCAGAGCCTGGAGCCTGCTTCAGATTCTGTGTCTCCCCTTCTCTCTGCCCCTTCCCTGCTCATGCTCTGTCTCTCTGTTTCTCAATAATAAATAAATGTTTAAAATTTTTTTAAAAAATAACTGAAAATACTTTGACAATGAAAGTACTTAGACAATCAGGAAAAGTCACTATGAATCTGAGTGTGCTTGGACTGCTTCAACCAACAGAGTATGGCAAAAGCAATACTATATGACTTCCAATGCTATATCATTAAAGACCATCCAACCCTCTCCCTTGTTTGCTGGAAGATTCACTTCCAGAGTCTTGGGGGCAGCATGTAATAAGTGCAACTACCCCAAGGCTGTCATGCTGTAGATGTCATGTGGGGAGACTGCATGGAGGGTCCTGAAACTATAGAGAACCTCTGGTTCCTGGATGGGACTGCTCAGATGGTTGGGGTCTCATTCAGGAACCAGACATGTGAATAAAGATGGCCCCCAAATAATTCCAGCCCCAAACCACTAAGCACACCAGCCATTTGGGTTTTCTTACCTTAAGCCCTATATGCCATGGAGCAAAATACCCTCCCCAACCCTCGCATTCTGTCCACAGAATCCACAAACATATTTTTTTTAAATGGCTGCTGTTTTCTGTCAATGAGTTCCAGGGTAAACGAGGTTTGTAATACAGCAATAAAAAATTAGAATAGACGGCCTCATTCATAGCTGGAGGTTAACTGGCTGGTGATTGAGGCCATAGAAGTGATGGAGTCACATGTCCCTCATGACCCAGGCTAGCTTGGGCTAAATCAGAGTAGGCAGCCTTCATCCACCCCCAACAGAGACATCAAAACACAAGTATAAATTCTCACAACCAAATTTTCAGAACTCTGGTAAACCGCCAAAGATTGAGAGCAACCAAGTAAATCCTGAATTAATAATAATAATAATAACAAGGGCAAGTTCAAAATAGTAAAAGGCCTTGTGGCATTTTTATTTGCCATTGTCCCACCCTCTCCCTGGGGTGGCAGTGTCTTAAAAAGGGAAGTCCCTGTTCCCAGGGTGAGGCCCTCGTCCCTGGTTCTGGAGGGAACAGAGGAGACTTTCTTCAAAACGTATAATGAATGCCTGTTCTCCCCTGTCTGGAAACTACCTGAAAGCCTGACATGAAGTGTACATTTCCGTCCTGCTTACTTGGCGTTCAATTAACCATGAACATTCAAGTGACTCAACAACCCACAGGCATTTGGGGCAAAGATCATGGTCAAACCATAATCTATCACCTGGGGCTCGGGATCAAAAGCTGGGGAGAGTGTTTTTGGAAAACTAGGATGTTCCAAAACACCGTTATGGCACTTGGGGTGTAGAAAGTCTGGGGCATGCCCAAGGCAAAACGCATGCTCCGAAAAGACCTGAAAAGACCCCAAGGTTTACTTCAGGCTGAATCTAGGCTCCGTGCCAGCCTGGCTAAGTGTTGAAGGGGTGCCCTGGCACAGAAGCAGTTTGTGAAGGCAGAAAGGTGGGATTTTTGTTCTTTTTTATTCGCTTGCTTTTTTAGCTGGTGTTCAAGACAAATCTCTGCAAAAACACCAGCTGAAGCACACACTAGAGACTTCATGACCACACACGTGAAGGGATATGGTATTTGCGAGAACTGTCGGAGGGAGGGAGTGATTTACTTAAAATATGCACTCTAGGGCTTTCACCAATCAAAAACCAAAAATAATAACATCAAACATCAAATTCTGGAGCCAAGGGAGAATCTGGTATCCAAAGTTACCACATTATAAATATACAAATGTCCAGTTTTCAACAAAAAAAATCAAAGGCATACAAAGAAACTTAAAAGTATGGCCCATTCAAAGGAAAAAACAAATGGACAGAAAGCATACCTGAAGAAGCCCAAATATTGGACTTACTGGAAAAAGATTTCTCCTAAACAACTGTCTTAACTGTGCTCAACAAGCTAAAAGAAAATATGGACAAAGATTTAAAAGAAACTGGGGAAATAATGTATGAATAAAATGAGATGTCAATTAAGAGATAGGAATTATAAAAAAAGGAACCAAACAAAAATCATTGAATTGAAAAGTACAAAACTAAAATTTAATTTTTTTACATTTATTTATTTTTGAGATACAGAGCTTTAACAGGGAAGGGGCAGAGAGAGAAAGAGACACAGAATTGGAAGCAGGCTCCAGGCTCTGAGTGGTCAGCACAGAGCCTGACGCGGGACTCGAACCCACGAACCGTGAGATCATGACCTGAGCCGAAGTCGGACGCTCAACCGAATGAGCCACCCTGGCGCCCCACAAAACTGAAATTTAAAAATCACTAGCAGTGTTCAGTAAGCAGGCAGAAGAAAGAATCAGAGAGCCTGAAGATAGGACAATTGAGATGATCAAACCCGAGGATCAGAAAGAAAAAAGAATGAAGAAAAACAAACAGGGGCGCCTGGATGTTTCAGTCAGTTAAGCGAACAACTTCGGCTCAGGTCATGATCTCACAGCTTGTGAGTTTGAGCCCCACGTTGAACTCTGTGCTGACAGCTCGGCGCCTGGAGCCTGCTTCGGATTCTGTGTCCCCCTCTCTCTCTGCCCCTCCGCTGCTCATGCTCTGTCTCTCTCTTGTCTCTCAAAAAAATAAGTAAACATTTTAAAGTTTTTTGAAAAAAATGAAAAAGAAATGGAGCCTAAGGGACCTTTGGGATACAATCAAATGGACCATATACACATTATGGGATTCCCAGGAGGAGAAGAGAGAGGTAGAAAGACCATTTGAAAACAAACGAACGAACAATGATCAAAAACTCCCCCAATTTAGTAAAAGACATGAATCTACAAATCCATGAAGTTCAATGAGCTCCAAGTAAGATAAACTCAAAGACTGAGACACATTATAATCAAACTGTCAAAAGACAAAGTGAAAATCTTGAGAACAAGAGAAGTGATTCATCATTCCCCAGGGATCCTCAATATTAAGAGCTGACTTCTCATCAAAAGTCATGGAGATCAGAAGAGACTGTGGTGACGTATTTAAAGTGTTGAAAGAGGGGCGCCTGGGTGGCTCAGTGGGTTAAGTGTCCAGCTTCAGCTCAGGTCATGATCTCACGGTTCGTGGGTTCGAGTCCCGCATCAGGCTCTGTGCTGACAGCTCAGAGCCTGGAGCCTGCTTCAGATTCTGTGTCTCCCTCTCTCTCTGACTCTTCCCTGCTTGCACTGTCTCTCTCTGTCTCTCAAAAATAAATAAAAATAAAAAACATTAAAAATTTAAAAATAAAATAAAGTGCTGAAAGAAAACAAAACTGTCCACCAAGAATTCTATATCTGGCAGAACTGTCCTTCGAAGATAAAGAAGAAATGAAAATATTCTCAGACAAACAAAACCAGAAAGCTCATGACCACTAGACTTGCCCTGCCAGAAATGCTGAAGGAAGTCCCTAGGAACTAAATCTACCACTACCTTGACCTTGAAATTTCCAGCCTCCAGAACAAAAGAGAAGCACATTTCTGTTGTTTATACACCACCCATTCTATGGTATTTTGTTATCGGCTCTGGTCATGATCTCAGGGTTTGTGAGTTTGAGTCCCACCCACATCAAGCTCTGTGCTGACAGCTCCGAGCCTGGAGCCTGCTTCAGATTCTGTGTCTCCCTCTCTCTCTGCCCCTCCCCTGCTCACGCTCTGTCTCTGTCTTTGTCTTTCAAAAATAAACATTAAAACATTAAAAAAAAAAAAGAGTAAAATACCTAACGATAACTTTCACCCTAAAGGTGGAAAGCTTGTACACTGAAAACTACAAAATATTGCTGAAAGTCATTAAATAATGCACAATAGGTGGAAAGATACCCTGTGTTCATGGATAGGCGAACTTAATATTCTTAAGATGTCAGTACCACCTGGGCTCAGTTGGCTAACTGTTCAACTCTTGAACACTCTCACGTTTGTGAGATCAAGCCCTGCATTGGATCCACAGTGAGCGTGAAGCCACCTTAAGGTCTCTCTTTCCATCTCTCTCTCCTCCTTCCCGGCTTGTGCATTCTCTCTCTCTCTCTCTCTCAAACAAACAAAAAGTCCATCTTACCCAAAGCTATCAACAGACTCAAAAATATCAAAATTCCAACAGTCTTTGTAGCAGACATGGAGATGCCAATTCTCAGATTCATGTGAAATTGCAAGGGGCCCCAGAAAGCCAAAACAATCTTAGAACAAAGAAAAACAAAGTTAGAAGACTCACACTTGGGGCGCCTGGGTGGCTCAGTGGGTTAAGCGTCTGATTTCGGCTCAGGTCATGATCTCACGGTTTGTGGGTTCAGGCCCCACGTTGAGCTCTGCGCTGACAGCTCAGAGCCTGGAACTTGTTTCAGATTCTGTGTCTCCCTCTCTCTCTGCCCGTCCTCCGCTCACACTCTGTCTCTCTCTCTCTCAAAAACAAATAAACATTAAAAATTTAAAAAAAAGAAGACTCACACTTTCAGATTTCAAAACTTAATACAAAGCTACAGTAAGCAAAACACTGTGTCTTTACATAGGATTAAACATATAACAATGGAATAGAAATAGAGCCGAGAAATAAACCCATACATTGATGGTCAGTTGATTTTTTACAATGGTACCAAGTCCATTCAATGGGGAAAAAATAGTGTCCTCAATAGATGGTGTGGGACAAGTGAATCTCCACATGCACAAGAATGAAATTGGACCCCAGCTTCACACCAGATACGAAAATCAACAGCAAATCCATCAACAACCTAAATAGGAGAACTAAAACCAAACAGCTTGTAGAAGAAAACATAGGGTTGAATCTTTATGACACTAGATTTGGCAATAGAGTCTAAGATGTGATATCAGAAGCACGGGCAACAAAAGAGAAACAGATTAATTGAACTTCATCAAAAATTAAAATCTTTGTGCATCAGAGGACGTCCTCAAGAAGGTAAAAAGACAACTGACTGAATGGGAGACAATATTTGTTAGTCATATATCTAATAAGAGCTTAATATCCAGAATATATAAAGAGCTTCTGCAACTCAACAACAACAAAAAGACGCACAACTCAGTTTAAACATGGGCAAAAGACTCGAACAACATATCTGCCAAGATGATGTACGAAGGACCGACAAGCACATGAAAAGATGCTCTCTCGTTATTAGTCACTAGAGAAACACAAATTAAAACCACAATGAGATAGCATTTCACACCTAGTAAAACAGCTACAGGTTTTTTTCAATGAAAAATAACAAGTATGGGTAAGGTTGTGTAGAAACAGGAACCTTCATGCACTGCGGTGGGAATGTAATGATGCAGCCACTGTGGAAAACCCTGTGGTGGTTCCTCAAAGAACCGAACACAGAATTACTATATGATCCAGCAATTCCACTCCTAGTTAGATAGAAAACAATTGAAGGCAGGAACTCAGAGAGATGTTGGTGTATCCATGTTCGAGGTAGCATTATTGACAAAAGCCAAAAGATGAAACAACTCAAGTGTCCATCAACAGGGGAGCGAATAAACAGCACGTAGTTCACACCCACAGTGGAATATTACTCAGCCATAAAAAAGGAATGAAATTCTGAAACATTCTACCACATGGATGAATCTTGAAAACATCTTGCTAAGTGAAAGAAGTCAGACACAAGAGGATAAATGTTGGATAATCCCGCTTACATGAGGGAGCTAGAATAGGCAAATTCATAGAGACGGAAAGTAGAATAGAGGTAACAGGGTGCTGGGGGGCCGGGGGCAATGGGGAGTTAGAGTTTAACGGAGACAGGGTTTCTATTTGGGGATGATGAAAACATTTTGGAATGATTTGCAATGATCGCACAGCCTTGTGAATGTACTCAGTGTCACCGAACTGTAGTCTTAAAAAGGCAAGTGTTAGGTTATATATATATTTTATCACAATTGATGTTTTTCAAAACAAGAAAAAGAAGTCACAATGCGTGTTAAGGTCTAAGCTAGCCCAGCATTATTTCTGATGCATTCTGTTGGTCAGAGCAAGTGACAAAGCGAGGTGGGTTTCAAGTGATAAAAAAAAAAAAACACAGTCCACCTCTTCGTAAGAGGACCCTCAGATACTGAGGCTACTTTGGTTCTGTCTGAGACAAATACTTTGTGGCCTCCCATGGTCAGTATTCCCAAGAAAAGAATTCTGAGTCCAAAGTTTAACCCAGAAAAAATTTTTGATTGTGCTAAAATTGGTTATCAGCATAATACTGAGCGAAGAGTCTTTTCATAAATTTGAATGTGCAAAATTCAATTCGCCAGCCACACACCAAAAAAAAAATCCCAGTGGTAGAATTGACAGTTGGTAAAAATTGGACAAAATGAGCCTGATTAATGAATCGAATGTTTCCAAAAATCACACGGGAAAAAATGTTCCCGATAAAGATGATTTCAATCAAGTAAAAATGAGCATAGAAAAAAAAAATCGGGAACGGTTTCACTGCACTAAATAGATCCAGGAATCTAATTGGCTAAATGCAGTTTGTGATTCAAACGTATTTTCCAACAGAAATGTGTTGGATTTTTTTTTCCACTGTGCTTATAAAAATGGAATCAAAGTGTCCCCAGAATAAAACCATCCTTTGTGTGAAAATGGCCATGTGAGGACAGGAGGGTCAAATGTCCTGTGTGTCTTTCTTGTGTTTGACTTTATTCACCAGACACCAGATGCTGCAGACCTCCCGGGCAAGACCCCAGAAATGAACTGGTCATGACCCCTTTCTGGGGTACCCTGGACTCTCCCCAGACAGGTGCCTCTACAGACCTTTCTGTCTCTTACATCCTAGCTACCTGTCCAGATTTTTCTGTTCTTCAGAAGGTGTGGCTCACACCAAACAGTTCTTTCCTGAGGGGATCACTAGTGGGGAAGACCTGGAAACCGGGGCAAACCCCAAGACTTTGGCCCTTATGATGGCTCCTCAGTCCCCCCACCCCCACCAGTGATGAACTACGGGCAGCCAACACAAGGATTGTCCCTTGCTGGTCAATTGATTCTTACCATGTCCTGGCATTACTCTTGCCCCCTTCCTAACTTAACACCCTGTATCGCATTTCTAATCCTGTCCATGCAGGTCTATGGCCCCCTCCCAAGCCCACCAGGGAATCAGGGGACAATGTTGATGAGATTCATTTCAGCTTCATACCCTGCAAATCTAAAGTCACCTTATAACTTTGTCAAGACTATGAAATGCCCAGCCCATAAGCTGACTTTAAAAGAAGGGAGGTAAAGATCTGTTCTTTGGGAAAAAAAAAAAAAATGGGAGAGGGGATATGGGCATGTGGGGAGAAGGAATGCATTATATTTATTTTTACCACTAGAGTTTTTAGAAATATGTTTTGGGGCTTTTCTTACAGTCCCAGAATTTTAATAGATGTAATGTAGATAGTAAGAGAGAAAGAGAGAGAGAGAGAGAGAGAGAGGGAGAGAGGCAAAGAGGGTGTGGACAGAATCAGAGTGTTAGGCAGTGGCAGAGAGAATGCAGACAGAAGCAAAATGTAGATAGAACGGAGTGTAGACAGAGGCAAAGAGAGATGGCCAGGGACAGGGAGCGAACAGATGTCAGTCATTGCTCCCAAGCCCAGATAGAAGCCCCTGGTATTTAGAAGGTTGAGACCTCAGATCTCAGAAGGTCCTGATACGGCCCACTCCGGCCCAGCCCTCCCATACCCATTTCTGTCTCCCCATTTTCAGCCTCCATTCTGAACTTACAATGTCACCCTCTCTTCTGTGACAGGGTCCTTCCCTGCTCCACCCGCTCCAAGGTCCATCCCTTGGGGTGGGAATGTGTCCTTTTTGCTAAGTCTTGCCTGCCATCAGTGACTGTCCCTACATGCTCCTCCCCAGCCTGAGTGGCATTCCCCCACCCTTTTCTTCCTTGTTAAGTCTCGGGGCTATCATTCATTTATCCATTCATTCATCAAGTATTTACACTTAGTTCCCAGGAGCCAGGCCCCTGCTCAGCAATGCCAGGGACCCCGGGGACACCTGACCTACGCCCTGCATCATCCACTCACGCCCACACCCCAGGTGGGGGATGGTGGGAGGGCCGTGTAAGCGGTGATAACAGCCTGATCAGAGTTTTGATGGGTGAACATAAGGCACTGTGACCCCAGAGAAGATACTTAACCCGGCCTAGACTAGGTTAGGGAACCGGCTCGAGCCTTGGATGTGACCCCACCCCCAACGTCCCGCCCTCAGCTTAAAGCGGGTCTCAAAGGTGCGGTCCCATCACCGCCCCCTCAGCCTGCCAACGCCCCTTCTCAGACCCAACCCCTTAGCCTCTCCCTTGCTGGCCCCGCCCCATTGCTGGCCCCGGTCACGCCCCTCTCAGCCCCTCCTCTATTTCATTCAATCCAGGCCTCAAGTCCCACCGCCCGGGAGACCAACCTCTAACCAATCTCACGATTCCATTGGCCAGAGAGTGTTACTGCACCGCCTTCCTTCGGTGTTATTGGGTCCCGAGATGTCAATCTTGTTTATAGAGTCCCAACAGTTGCCATGGCCGAGATTTGAGGGGCAGATAATAATGGACGTCTCAGGACGTCTCGTTATTGGGCAGAAAGCCCGGCTCTGGGCGGGGCTTAGAGCCAAAGGCTCGGCTGCCTCTGTCGGGGGTTCTTCAGGGCCGCTGCCTTCCCTCAGAGACACACCCCTCCCTCCTCGTTATTGGTGCCGCCAGGTGTTGCTCAACAGGGTCCCACATGTTGATAGGAAAAACCGCCCGTCCTTCACAGCTTTCCTAATTTCAATTTGCTTCTCTCCTTAGAGGCGGCAACCTTCTGGCCGTAGCCAGGGCCCTCCTCACGGAATGGCCACGGATTGGCCCGGCATCCCGTCACTCCCGGACAGTGGGCGGAGCCAGGGTGCCTGGGGGCGGTGAATTGGCTGACTGGGCCTCGGGGGCGGGGCAGCCGCTCCTGTCAGCGGGTGAAATGGCAGCGGCAGAACCGGCGGCGGCCGCGGTCCCGGGGGGCGGCTGAGGGGGCCGGGCCGGGGCTGCGGGGCGAGCGGCGCGGCGGGGATCCGGCGGCGCGGCCCGGGACGGCGAGGCTCGGCACGGCGATGGCGGCGCGCTCGGTGCAGGTAGGCAGGCGGCGCGGGCCGGGCCTCCCGGGCGCCTTCTCAGGCCGGCGGCTCCGCGCTGCGGCCCGCGGGGGCCCGGCCAGACCGGGGCTCGGGCCGTCTCGCCACGGACCCCGCGCCGGGAGCCCTCGGCACTCCCGGCACGGACCCTTGGCCGTCAAGCCTTGGGCCTCGGCCCCCGCCCACCCTCGTTCTCGGTGCCCCCGGACCCGCTAGGGGCCCCTCCCTGGACCCTTCCGGGCGCCCCCTCCCCCATCCCGCCCCTTCCCCAAGAGCCTGCCCCCACCTTGGCCGTGAACCCCCGCCCGCCCTTGCCACAGACGGGCAGGACTCCTCCCGGACCCTTCAGGGCTCCCCCAGCCCCCACCCTGCAGACCCGCCCCCCACAGGCGCCCCCCGCAGGCCCAGGACCTCCCCGCCCTCCCTCTGTCCTGATCCCCCAGGACCCCTCCCATCTGCAGACCCCTCGCCACCCCCTCCCTCCCCTCTCTTGGCACCCTATGTCAAGGCCCAGACCGGCCCCCTGGCCCCAAGGGTAGAAGCCTCAGACCCCTACTCCTGCCTTCCAGCCCCACAGGACCCCTCCCCTAGCCTCTGCAAATCAGGATTCGCACCCACAGGCCTGACCTCAGCCTGCCGGCCCATCTCCCACCCCACTCCCACTCCCACTCAAGGGCACCCGGAAAAATCAGTCCTCAGGCTCCTCCCAGCAGTCTCCAGCAGCTCCACGCACACCCCTGAGCCTGCTTCCCAAACACCCAGCCTCCTCTCAGGCTCAGGACCTCCCAGCAGATCCCCTCCCCTCCCCTCCCCTCCCCTGCCCTCCCCTCCCCTGCTCTCCCCTGCCCTGCCCTGCCCTGCCCTGCCAGACACACAGCCTCCTGAGAGCCCCCCACGAGCTGGGAGCCGGCAGTTTGGCACAGACATGACCACGGACCCTTGGCAACTCAGACTGACAGACATGCCGCCCCTAACACACACGCATCAGGAGCCCCCCATGTGCGGGCGTGCACGCTCACGCACATACACACACTTGGATCCCCTACGCACACAGGAAAACTTAAGACCTCCAACACACACTCAGACAATTAGTACCTCCCCCCCAACACGCGCACATGCACACACACTCACACACGCACTCGCACACGCACACACAGGACTCCTCAGCACTTTCACACACCTCTGTGGACGGCACCTGCCCAGGTCCCCCCGGGGTGCCCAAAGCCCCCAGCTCAGGCAGGTTTGGAGATGCGAGCTGGCCCAGACAGCCGGCCTGCCTGGCGTCCCCAGTGGGGCCCCCAAAGGGTGACCCAGAATCTCCCAGCGCCCCTGTGGACACTTGCCCTGGGCCTCTGCCCCTCTACCCTGCCCTCTCTGCTCTGCCCTTCTTCAGACGGAAGGAAGGACACACTCTCCCTCCTACACTGACGTCTCCCGAAAGGGAACCCTGATGTGGGCTGTGGGGAGGGGGGTTCAGGCTGCCCCTCGCCCAGGCCTCACGGTCAGACCAGCCTGGCAGGACCAGCGCTGGCCGCGTGTGGTGGGCGCAGCCCCTCCGAGGCCCTCATGAGCTCCTTCCCCCACGCCCCGCGTGTCATGCCACCGTGAACCGGGGCTCCCTTCTGCCCTGGCGTCTGGGGCCTGGCGGGGCTGGGTTGGGGCTGCCAGAAGCACACAGCTCTTTGTTAAGGGACATTTTCAGAGGGGAAGAATGTGCTGAAGAGGCTCGGGGGGAACACAAGTGAGTAGTCAGCTTGGTCTGTCCCTGGGCCAGGCTTTGGCCAAGCCGGAGGGCGCCCCCCACCCCCACCCCGCCACGTCTGTGCCTTCGCGTCTTCCCCGGGCATGCTGGTTCTCCCCACCCCATCCTGCCACCCTCCAGCTCTGACCCTCGGGCCCAACCTGTGGGCACCCCTGGCTTTTGTGGTCGACGGCGGGTGGCTTGGAAGGAGCTGCAGGTGGCTTGGTCCTGGCGCAGAGGAGAGGAAAGATCACAGCCCGGGCGCCGTGGGGTGGCCGGGACCGCAGGCAGTGAGGCGGAGCCTGGGTCCTGCCCCAGCTGATCCCAGACCAGGCCAGACCCAGCACTGCATGTGCGGGGCTCCTGTGCACGCCGCGAGCAGCCTGGAAAGCCCCAGAGAGCCAAGCACAGCTTCTCTGCAGATATTCACCAGGGGACTCTGGGCAGCCCTGGGAAGAGGCCCAATGTTGGCTCGGGCGTCAACTTCTCCACCTGGAAAATGGGGGGATAAATCCTTAGATCCTTCCTGTGTACTTCCTGTGTAGGATGTGGTCCGGAATGTCCCCTGGGCACCATGTGGAAGGGCTCAGTGCCGTCCAGCAGGGCATCCTCGGGTGCCGGCAGCATCCCTGGCCACCCTCGTCCCCTGGTCGTCATTCGTTGACACCTTCCTGGGGAATGGCCATCTCTCTGGGGCCCGGCCGCATCTCAGGACGCTGGCTCCGGTGGGGGTTGAGAGCTGGTCTGTTGTGGGATTCGTGGCCTCACAGAAGCCTCTTGTGGGGACAGAGGATAGCGGGGGGCTGCTTGCTGGCAACGCCTTCGGCCCCCGCGCACACCTCTGACGCATAGACCTGGGCAGGGAGAGGTTTGCTCTGCCCGCTTGCTGAAGGGAGGGATGGTGAAGACTCCTGAAGGTCACGAGGCACACAGGAAACGGTGTCCACAGCCTCCCCAGGGTGGGGCCTGTGCAGATGCAGTGGGGTCAGAAGGCTCCTCTGAATAGGCTAAGTATGAACCCCTCGAGAAAACACGAGAAATCTCCCAGGGAGGGCTCGTGAACAGCATCGGTGCGCTTTTACCCTAGATGGGGGTGCAGGCCTGTGTCTTCGCGTCTGTGTGCTTTGGCAGGTGCAGGGGGGCAAGGAGCAAGGCGATCTCAGTTTCCTCTTGCAAAAGAGAGACGCTGATTGTTCTATGTTAAGCCCCACCAAGTACTAGGGACCGAGCCAGGTGCTGGGGTATGAAAGGATGTCACACGTGGTCCCTGCCCTGCACCTAGAGACCCACTCGGCATCGTGAGGCAAGAGCTGAGGTGCGCCCTGGGATCGGGCCAGTGCCACATGCTAGGCCCCGTGCCAAGCACCATTTGCATATTATCTCATTTAATCTTCCAAACAAGCCGGAGGAACGAGATTCCAGCGTGTGCCCTTCCCACCATGACCGCTGCTTGCCGAGCGGAAGCATGAGACGGAATTCCGCACAGCTTGCTGCAGGAGCACAGGGAAGGGTTCGATGCAGCCCTGGGGCGTCAGGGAGGGCGGAGCAAGGATGACGTAGGGGCCCAGAGATGAGCTCCCCGGGGGGCGGGCATGGCAGGAAAGAGCATTCCAGGCAGGCAGGGTGCTTGGACAGGGGCACATAGAGCAGGACCCAGCATGGGGCCTTCTGGGAACCCTGCCGCACTTGGTGGGCCTCGCACTGCGGGCCCCGTGTCCCAGGTGCGACCCACAGGACGGACACACCGTGTGCCCCTCCCTGGGAAAGGGGACCCGTAGCTGGAAGAACTCAGACAGGCAGCAAAGCCTACCCTTCCCCAGGGCTCCAGAAGGCAAACAGCAGTGAAAGAAGCAGAAGTCACCAGAGTCTGGGAGGAGACACATCCCTTCCAGGGAGATTTCGAAGGCCCAGCTCGCCTGCACTCTTCTCGCACGGCTCAGGGTGCTGTGATGTGTTGTGAGACCGTTTCATGGAGGCCTGCCTCCCAAGGAGCCCACGAGGGCCGGGTGCCTCTCTGTTCACGCCTGAGCCTCACGCGGGTATAGGGCACGTGGCAGATGCTTCGTAAATACGCGTGTTGTTTTCGAATCTGACCGTCTTCCCTACTCAACCCACTTACGAAAGAGCGCCGGATCTCTTCCCTAGAAAGAGTTGGACCCATTGCATTGGCCTTGGAGAGCTCCCAAAGGCCGGGCGTCCCCACCGCGCCGCTGCCCCCTGGCCCAGCGAGACTGTGCAGCTGACTCGGGCCCCAGAGAAGCTGTCCTCTTGGCTTTGAAGAGCCACGTGCCTTGCAAGACGCCACTTCTCTTATTCACCTGTCCCTGGAAGGCCCATGAGGGCTTTAAATGTTCTTTGTCCTTCTCAGGGACCTAGAGGAACGAGGGGTTTGCCGGGAATGAAACTGTTTCAGAAAGAACATTGGTGATGAGACAAGGTAGTAAAGTTTTTTTTTTTAGGTCAGAAGGGATTCCAGGGGTCATAATGCTCCACCTCTCAGATTTTAGTCTGAAGCTGTTTGCTGCTGCTGCTGTTGTTACCGACAATGATAATTATAGTTTTACTGCGTTTGACTTTTAAAGAGGGCCACCGCCCTGGCGGGGGGAGGGGGGCCTGCTGAGGAAGGGAGGTCAGGTTATTCATCCCACGAATATTGGACACCAGATGGCATGCTGGACTCTGGGGACCCGGGGGTGGGCTAGACAGCCCCTGCCCTCATGGAACTTTCTTTTTTTCTTTTTTTAATTTATTTAATGTTTATTTATTTTTGAGAGAGAAAGAGAGAGGCAGACTGAAAGCAGGAGAGGGGCAAAGAGAGAGGGAAAAATGGGATCAGAAGCAGGCTCTAGGCTCTGAGCTGTCAGTACCGAGCCCGATGTGGGACTTGAACTCACACCGTGAGATCATGACCTGAGCCGAAGTCAGACGCTCAACCAACTGAGCCACTCAGGTGCCCCCCTCATGGAACTTTCTATCCCGCAGGGAACAGAGACTAAGGGCCAGCTCCTCTCCTAAGCACTTGACAAGTTTATTTAGTCCAGGTACTCCTCCCAACAAAACCTGTGGGCCTGTTTAACAGTTAACCCTGTTTTCAGATGACAAGACCGGGGCAAAGTGTATCCCAAAGAAAGAAAGGGACATTGGAGGGATTTGAACACAGGCCACTGGCTCGGAAGTTCTCCCAGGAGGCCAGGAGATCTGGGGGCAATGATACCACACATACACAGAGCCATGGAAACATCTAGAACAGCATGGAATTGCAGCCAGAACTGGGGAAAACAGGGCCACAGACAGTAAGCCCTGAACCCCTCACCGAGGAATAGGGCCCGGACACGAGGCCGTTGCCCCAGGAGGTGGAACCAGCCAGGACCACGGTGGTCTCTGGGCCCACGCTGACCATCCTGGCAGGTGGGGCATCTGGGGTCACGTGGCATCTCCTGAGGAATCAGATTCGGAAATGATTCTGTGTCCCCCATAATCATTCCAAGGAGAGGATCAGAAGCCAGAGGGGAGGGGAAGCAAGGAACCAAACTCGGGGTCTTTACTCCTGCCTCTGGAAATGCCAAGCTCTGAGCGAGGGCGCGCACACACTCACCCCCTCTCCCCGTTGGACACTGACGACTGTACTTTCCTTGGCGCCCAGTAAATGAGGCAACTTGAGTTTTATGTAGATTTTTTCTAAGGAGAAAGATAGCAGAGGGTGGCAGTTCTGGAGCTGGAAACCCAAGTTCAAAGCCTTCCTCCCCCGCGGCCTCATCAAGGGCCCGGCGTGCGTCCTGCTCCCTACGGCACCTGGCGTGTCTTACAGCCATCCGTTACTTTTCTGTCTACACTGGTGCAGCGTCTTCTTGTTCCAATTATTTTTAAAATGGAGTTTATTTTTTCCGAACAGTTTCAAATTTCCAGAAAAAGTGAGGATAGAGGGGCGCCTGGTTGGCTCTGTCAGCACATGTAACTCTTGATCTCGGGGTCATGAGTTCAAGCCCCACACTGCGCATGGAGCCTACTTTATTTTTTTAATGATTAATTATTTTTGAGAGACACAGATTGCGCACGCGCACAAGCAGGGGAGGCGCAGAGAGAAAGAGAGAGGGGGGGACAGAGGATCCAAAGCGGGCGCTGCACTGACAGCGGTGAGCCCGACTTGGGGCTCAGACTCACGAACCACGAGATCGTGACCTGAGCTGAAGTCAGACCGTCAACCAGCTGGGCACCCCAAAACCTACTTAAAAAATCGAGAAGACTGTACAGAAAGTTCCTGCAGACCCCACACCCAGCTTCGCCTCTTAGTAAAGTCTTCAGTTAGTCTGGCACGTTTGCTATGATTAACAGACTGCCTCTGACACATTAACCACAGTCCGCACTTTCTTCAGGTTTCCCCTTAATTTCCTTTTCCTAATTTCCTGGAGCCCACGTGACATTTTGTCATCAAATCTCCTTATGCTCCTCACGGCTGGGACACTTTCTTAGGCTTACTTATCCCTATTTCTGATGACCTTGACAGTTTTGAGGAGGACGGGCCAGGAATTTTCTAAAATGTTCCCTGGTCTGGATTTGTCACGTGTTTTTCTCATAGTTAAACTGGGGTGAGGTGTTCTGGGGAGACAGACACAGATGACATGCCCTTGTCATCTCGTCAGGGGCCCGAGCACTCAGTGTGACTTATCACTGTCCCTGTTGACCTTGATCACTTGGCTGAACAGCACAGAAATTTTTGTCTTCATTCATTTGGCAAATGTTTCCCGAGCACCTGCTACATTCCAGATGTGTTAGGAGCTTGGAGTCGAAAATTAAAGAAGATAGGCCCTTGCCCTCAGCACGTTCATGACCCTGTAGGCCAGGTGGGCATGTGTAGAAGTGATTCACACACACACACACACACACACACACACACACACATACACACTATAAGTAATTGCCACAGAATGTGGCTTGGGCTGGGGCATAGGAGATATCTTCAGAGAGGAGAGAAGCGAGCCAGCGGGCTGGAGGTGGGGGTTGACAGGAACAATTTCACAGGAAAAAAATATTCAAAATGTTGGGGAATGCCTTTCCAGCAAGGGGGAACAGCATGTGCAAAGGCACAGGCAGAAAGAAGCAGGCGGTCGTGAGGGCTGAGCGTGGTGGGGCTTGCAGGAGGGAGGAGGGGAGGCCGGCGGGGCTGTGTGCAGTGGGCACAAACACTTGGGCTCCGTCTCCAAGTAGGGAGTGGCTGACGGTCGGGGCAAGCGCGGAGGGGTAGCACCAGGCTTGGCCTGAGCAGGTGGGCGGAGGGCAGCACCACGGACCCAGTGAGGCCCGCTGCATCAGGAGAAGCGGCTAGCTTTAGTCAGGGGATGGAGGAGTGTGAGAAGTATCTCCATGCTGGGGACCAGGAAGGTCTTCCTAAAACCCAAGGCCAGTCAGGCGCCTGCCTTAGCCCACAGGGCCCTGTGGGGGTCTGGCCCTGCAGAACTCTCTAGTATCTTCCAGAGTGGCATGCCTCTCTCCTGCTTCTGCCCTGTGGTCCCTCTGCCATCCTGCCCTGGCCCTTAGCGTCACCTTCTCTGAGCAATCATTCACATAACGTAAAACTCACCCTTTCGAAGCCAACACATATTCGTAGCGTTGTACAACTGTCCTCACTGTCTAATTCTGGAACATTTCATCGCTCCAGAAGGAAATCCCCCATCCCCCCTAGGCCCCAGCCCCCGGCCACCACTAGCCAACCTGCTGTCCTGATAGATATGCCTATTCTGCACATTTCATATAAATGGAATCATGTCACTTGTGGTCATTTGTGTCTGGCTTCTTGCACTGAGCGTAATGTCTTCCAGGTCCGTCCACGTTGTGGCCTGTCCTAGCCTCCTTCCTTGTTTGTGGCTGAGTAATATTCCATTGCATGGATGGGCCACATTTTGTTTCTCTGTCCATCCGTCAACAGACATTGGGGTGTTTCCGCTTTCCGTCTGATACGGATGACGCTGCTGTGGAGACTCACGTGCAAGTTCGCATGTGGCCGTGTGTTTCCCATCCTCTTGGGTAGAAATCTCGGAGCAGGATTGCTGGGTCACAGGGTAACTCCGTATTTAACTTTTCAGGGAACTGCCAGATTGTTTCCCACTCTCTCTGTTCTTCCAAGCGTGCCTCTTGATCTGTAATAGAGTTTGGACGGTCGTTTCTTACTCTCCGTATACCCTGTGCGCTCCGGGAGGGCTGTGGCTGCATCGGTGTTTGCCCAGTACGGTGCCCGGCACCTCGCAGGCATTTGGCAAATATCGGTGGGTGGGCAGATGGGTTCGGTTTCTCCACTCCTATGTCAGAGGGCTCAGAGCAGGGCACCGCAGTGGCAGGGACCCGGACAGTGACGACTCTTCCCCTGGTGGGGGGAGCCTGATGGAGACGTCCCAGAGCCAGGTGGCAGTCTTGGCTGGTGCTCGCGGGGGAAGGGAAAGCTGAGGAAAGGACAGTGTCCCAATTGCTGGCATGTATTTTGTCATTTAAGCCTCGACAGCAAGACCCCCAAGGGCATGAAGGGACAGGGGCCGAGGCAAGGCCAGCGGAGGAAGAGGTGCCATGCAGGAGACTGAGAAGGCCAAGAAGAGAGGCAGGAGAGAGGCCAGGGGGAAGAGGACTTCCAGAAGGAGGACGCGTGGCCGGCAGTGTCCAAGCCCCCCCACCCACGAGAAGGAGAGGGAGAGGGAGGTGGAAAACAGCCAGCACCTGGCCCCTTCTGCCCCCCCACCCCCTGCCGCAGCACACTGGCAGTCTCTTCCCACCCCTCTGGGTGGGCTCAGCCTCATAAGCCATGGGCCACCCTGTGGGCATGTGGAGGGTGGTAGTGCCGGCAGGCAAAGGGGTAAGTGGCCCACTGCCTACTCTGCAGGGTCCAGGACCCGCCTCAAGTGGCTGAGGTGGAGCAGAGGCAAAGGGAATTGAAGTTAAGGACACTGAGAGGCGGGGACCTCAGACCCAGTGGACCTGCGTGTGCGTCTCAGAAGCCTCAGCACTCAAGGGAACCTTCTGCCCCGTCTGTGGGTCTCTGTGCCCATCAGACAAGGGAGGCAGGGCCTTATCCGCCTACTCCCACCCATTTCCCTGTGCCCAGAACAGTGCCAGGCCCTCAGATGGCCCTCAGTGAGCATCGGCTAAGGACCGCTTGAGCTGGGAAGGGTTGTGGCGCTCTGGAGGGGAGGCAGGGCCACCCACAGAGCTAGGAGCCTGTGTCCATCCAACCTACTCAGTCCCAAGGGTGGCAAGATCTGGTCTGTGCGGGCAGGGTGTGTGTGTGTGCGCGTGCACGCGAGGATGTGTGGGTGTGAGATGGAGTGTGTGAGTGAGCCATGTGTCTGAGTGTGTGCCCGTGGGTGTGGGTGCGAGATTGTGTGTATGAGTATGGGGATGTGAGCTGGCGTGTGTGTGTGAGTGTGGGGGGTGCAGGTCAGTGACATGAGTGTGTTAGTGTGTATGGGGCGTGAGAGTGTGCGTGTGCACATCAGGATGGCTCCCAGGGCCAGGTGGTGTTTAGAGAGTCTGGCGAAGAGTCAAGGGAAAGTTCCTGAGGGATCAGAAGGTTCTGCCTCTCAGACTGCAAATTTCAGCCCCGTGCATCGAATTACTTTTACTTCCTGTATGAAGTGCACACGAATATGTGATAAATATCTGGACGAACTCGGGGAGTGGCTGGCTCCTGGTTGTGATCTGAAGCCAGAAGCCCGGAGTCCAGCCATCCTCTCAGGCCCCTTGGGGGCGGCAGCGTGGCTGCCCACCCACCGGGGGGCTCGGAGCTCCTGGGCTCAGCAAGCAGACGGCCGGCCCGGACCACCGCCCCGGCTGCATGTGGTCGCTTGCTCTAGGGCCCCCTCTGCCCCCCCAAGACAGCGTGCTTAGGCGGCTCCAGGGCGGACCTCCAGCACCTTCCTCCCCACCTCCCAAGCCTGCCTTCCCAGGTCCTCCCCGCCCAGAGAGATCCTTCCAGGGCAGCACTTCCTGCGCACGGCCCGCCTCTGCCCTGGCTGGTCACAGGCTTTGACTCGGTGGCAGGCCCGGAGCGGCCCCCACTGTCCCTCTCTCGGGAGAGGTTAACTCTCGGCTAGATAGTGCAGAGTGGCCTGTTCTCTGGGACAGTTGTCGCCGGCCAGCGAGGCGGTGGGAGGAAGCGGTCTTCCAGCTCTGCCGGGTTTGCCACCAAGAGCTCGCAAGGCCCACCAACGCCGCCCTCGGCACCCAACAGAACTGGCGAGACTTTGCGAGGCAGAGGCAGAGCCAGTGGCCCTGAGGAGCCACAGAGACCTGGGAAGGGAGGGTTCCGGGCCCCCTACAAGGGGAAAAAAAGAAAGGTGTCCCCCTTGCTCCCACCCCATGCCAGGGCAGCACAAGGCAGGGAGGCTGGAATCCAGTACACGGCCAGGGTCAGGCCCAGCCAACCCGTGGGCCCTCAGGTGTTAGTTGGAGTCTGCGAGTAGGCGCCCAGTGACTTGATGGCAGGTAGGAAATGGTCTACTGTTGTCCTGTCATTGTCCTTCTGCTGCCTAAGGGACCCAATGCCCCCTCTCCAGGGCCTGGACAAGGGCCTCTCTGGGTGGAGCTGTCAGAGCTAAGTCATGTGGGGTCCAAGGGCAATGGTGGATTCCTGGCCTGAAGGAGGCGCCCAAAGCGACAGTGAGGGTAGGAGCGTTTTCCTCCTGCCTCCATGGCCCTGGAGATCCCCATCCTGTCAGATCGCTGATGCTAGCCGGCGCTAGCGGGACTGGTTTCGCTCCCCTAGCCAACCCCTGAAACCTCCCACCCACCAGGGTGATGGCAGCTCCTGCCAGCAGTCCCCACACCAGGCACCGCAGAACCCTGGCGGCCAACTAGACGTTGGCCGTGGCCCTGGGATGAGTAATGAAGGCCAACATCTAGAGAGCCGTCATGAAGAGTCAGGGGCTGCTCTCCCGAGTTACGTGCGGCGGCTTGCTCGGTTTCACGGCCACCCTCTGGAGCAGGTCCCGTATGATCCTGTCTCTGGGGACTCAGAGAAGCCAAGGGGCTTGGCCCAAGGCCACCCAGCTGGTTGAGGGGGAACCACGGTTCAGACACAGGTTCGTTTGAGTCCAGAGCCCTCGCTTTCGGCACGATGGTGAGCTGCCTGCCCTGATGCTGGCCGGAAGCGAGGGGCCCGTGTTCGGGAGGCCCCCAGGAGGATGGGGCCAGGTCCTCCCCAAGAAAAATCAGGCAGATGGTCCTGGCACCCACCGGGCACTGGCAGGCCAAGATCAGGTACTGATGGGAGCCGTGACTCTCGCTCCACCCCGGCTGGGGCACGCATTCCCAGCACTCTGACGCGTCCACCCCTGGCTTCCCAGCCCACGGGGAGTCAGCTCTTCCGGCCGTTGGCAGCACCAGACAATTAACAGTAGAGAATAATTGTTTCTGGCTGTGCCAGCAGCCCACTTCGGTTGATGAGACGGGGAAGGTCAGATGCTGAGGCAGGGATCCCAGGACAGGCCACAGCCAGAGACAGGGACCAAGGCTGTCTGGAAGGGCCACTGAGCAGGGGCTTCTGTACCCCCAAGGCCTGAGTGACAGGGAGCCTTTGCCCCTGGACACAGGCAGGGATCATGGTAGCTGGTGTCTGTCGTAGAAGGAGCCAGCATGGCCATCAGCTGGGCTGACATAGGGGTGAGGGGTGCACCGAGGGGACAGACCAGAGATGGGCAGCCCAGGGTGAGGAAATGTCCCCCAGGTAAGCAGCAGGCTCAGCCGGCCCAGGGCCGGCAGGACAGGGTGGGCACCCCCACCCGGTGCTGACCATCCGTGTCTCCGGCCCCCAGACAGAGCTGTGACCTGGCCCTGCCCGCAGCAGATGAGCCTGCCCACCATGGCAAGCCCCACTCTGAGCCCCGACTCCTCATCCCAGGAGGCCCTGTCGGCCCCCACCTGCTCCCCCACCTCTGACTCCGAGAACCTCAGCCCCGATGAGCTGGAGCTGCTGGCCAAGCTTGAAGAGCAGAACCGGTGAGTTGGGGCCTGGGGGGCGGGGAGTGGCCTCGGGGGTGCAGCCTGGGCCCCACACAGAAGTTCCCAGGCCCCCCCCCCACTAAGAGCTGGGCCCCACCCTTGGCAAAGTAACACTTCCCACCGGAGGCTTGACAAGGGACGTCTTCTGTTTTCCTCCCATCGGGATGATCAGTTTCCCCATTCAGATGAGACCAAGGTTAAAAGAGGCCAATGAACCTGGCTTTGGCCAGCTGAGCCTCTGTTGGAGCCAGGCCTTCCCACCTTTCTCCTCTGGCCGGCCCCCTGGGTTGACAATGTAGGCGGTATTATTATTCGGACACAGGGAGGCCAACAGACAGAGTTTATGACTCACAGTCTCTAAGAGGAGGGGGCACTGCGCACCGTGCGGGGCTAACCAGGGAAGCACCAGGGTCGGTCAGGAGGCAGAGGGAATGAGGCAGAATGGGAGCAAGAGCCCTCGCCGTGCTTTCTGCAGGAGGGAACCGCTAGGCCCACCGGCTCCGGGGCGCAGGGGCACCTGACTCTGGGGCGGTCAGAGTAGGGGAGGGGGTTGGTCTGCATAGGAAGGCTGCACTTTCCTGCAGGCAAGTCCTTAACCATCTCTAGGAATCTGCTAGGCTGGCATGGGAGGGGTCCCCCCCGGGGTCAGCGAGGCCCCAGATGTCTGAGCAGCAGAAATAAAAGGATCCTACAGCTGCCTGCCAGCTGGCTGAGCGGCTCACCCTCCCTACACCTGGAGCATCGAGTGTAGATCTTCACGAACCCTGCCCTGTGGTGCTCATACACGGCTGAGTCCGCTAATACAAGTGCTTCTCAGCCCGTGCTGGACACAGATGGGACACACAGACGGCAGTCTCTCTGGGGGCCCAGGAATGAGGACCATGGCTCAGAGAGGGTAGGGTACCGGCCAAGGTCCCTTGGCGAGAACAACTCAGACCCAGTCTGGGACTCCTGAAAGGAGGGGCTGGGCTCCCCTGGGGGTGCCCTGTCCCCAGAGCAGAGCGTCACTAGAGCCCAGGGGCCGGGCCGGGAGTTGCCCGCAGCCCGGCCAGCCTCCAGCAGCCCTCTCCGCCCCAGGCTCCTGGAGGCCGACTCCAAGTCCATGCGCTCCATGAACGGCTCTCGGCGAAACAGCGGATCCTCGCTGGTGTCCAGCTCCTCGGCCTCCTCCAACCTGAGCCACCTGGAGGAGGACACGTGGATCCTGTGGGGCCGGATCGCCAACGAATGGGAGGAGTGGAGGCGCAGGAAAGAGAAGCTGCTCAAGGTGGCGGGGCCAGTGGGGCCGGGTGGGGCCAGCCGGGTCACCAGGCCACCGGCCACCGGAGGGCAGCATCAGGGTCGTGTGAGGGAGCTGGGGGCCGAGGGCAGAAGTGGAGATGAGCCTTGCCAGGACACCTGAGGCCTGAGACGTGGGGTAGGGATGGGCAGGCTAGTGGCTGTCACACCAGCCGGTGTCTCAGGTTCCCATTTGTTTCCTGCCCGCTCTGTCCGGTGATGGGTTGGGGACAGCACATTAAGCAGCATGGCTTTCGTCGGCAGCACAGGGGCTCCGCCGGCTCTGGGCTACAGCCGAGCTGTAGGCCGGCCCCATCTCAGGGCTGGACTGGGTGGCCGTGGGGGAGGCGGCCCCGCGACAGGGTCCAGCCAGGCCTCCGGTCCCCGCCCCGTTGCCAGGAGCTGATCCGCAAGGGCATCCCGCACCACTTCCGGGCCATCGTGTGGCAGCTCCTGTGCAGTGCCACGGACATGCCAGTCAAGAACCAGTACTCGGAGCTGCTCAAGATGTCCTCGCCGTGTGAGAAGCTGATCCGAAGGGACATTGCCCGCACCTACCCGGAGCACGAGTTCTTCAAGGGCCAGGACAGCCTGGGCCAGGAGGTCCTCTTCAACGTCATGAAGGTGAGGCCCGGGCCATCGGCCTCCCTGCCCCGGCCCCGAGGGCCCCTGCTCTGATCTCCTGCGTTCCTTCCCTTGCAGGCGTACTCCCTGGTGGACAGGGAGGTGGGCTACTGCCAGGGCAGCGCCTTCATCGTGGGGCTGCTCCTCATGCAGGTAGGTGGTGGGCCGGGCCTGTGGCGGGAGCCCCGCCACCCTGCGCTCTGCCCCCAGGGAGCACGTTAAAGCAGAGCACGCCTCTTTCCCAGGGTCTCCTGGGGTCAGACTTTCCCTTACATCCACCTACGACCTCTGCCAGTCCCCCCCCCCCCAACCGCCAAGCCGACCCTCCCTGTGGGTGGGCTCAGAGGGGCTGGCGGCCTGTCCTGTCCACTGTCCCATCCGGGGGCTGGCCCTCAGGGGGAGGGCTTAGGCCAGCCAGTGTGGAGTTTCCTCCAGAGAACCCGCAGGCTTAGGAGGGGGAGGACAGAGACAGCTGGGGAAGAGCCAGAAGGGGGGTCTCACCACGGGCCCTGCAGGTAGCCAGACCTGGGCCAGCTCCCTGTTTCCTGCCAGGCGGCCTGTAGCGGGTGACCGCAGCCTCAGGAGGCTTCCCATCCGTAAAAGCGGAGTGACGGTATTCCCCAGAGGTCTGTTAGGAGGGTCCAGGCAGCCCACACAGTCCGTGTCCCGTAAACCTAAACAGAGCAGAGGCAGGTGAAGCGCCGGGCACCAGGGCCGTAGGGAGGGCAGCGAGAGCCCCTCCCACCCTGCCTGCCCCCCCAGATGCCCGAGGAGGAGGCCTTCTGTGTGTTCGTGCGGCTGATGCAGGAGTACCGCCTGAGGGAGCTCTTCAAGCCCAGCATGGCCGAGCTGGGGCTGTGTATCTACCAGTTCGAGTACATGCTACAGGTAGGCAGGTGCCGGGGGGCTCTGCACCCAGCCACCCCTCTGTCCGCCCACACCCGCGGGTGCTAACCCAGACCTGCCCCGTTCCAGGGTCTCTGGCTGGAAACTCCAGGGCTGGGAAATCGCAGGTAGACGGTCCAGCTCAGCGGGGGGGGGGGGGGGGGGGGGGGGGGGGGGGGGGGGGGGGGGGGGGGGGGGGGGGGGGGGGCGGGCCTGTGCTGGGATGGGGCTGGTGGGGGTCCTGCCCCACAGGGTGCTTCAAGGGACTGGGCAAGGGCCAGCCACTGAGGATGGGGACTCCTGAGAACTTGGGGCTCCCAGAGCTGCCAGAGCAAGAGGGGCCAGGCCGGCTCTGGCCAGATACACCCGCAGCCCCCCCTCGCCCCCCCAGCCTGCTCCCCACTGTGGCGGGAGGAGGGGAAGTGTCGTCTGCCTGCTTTTGCTGATACAGAGCAGCCGGCTCTGTTTATATAGAGCAGCCCCCGCAGGGCCCGCCCCTGGCTGGCAGACAGACTGGGCGTGCGTGTGTGCGTGTACACACACACACACACACACACACACGGCCTGCTTCAGAAGCTGGCCGCGGGGGGGGCCGTGTAGCAGAGGGCCAGGAAGTCTTGTCACTTGGGGGGACCTGTCATGTTGGCACGCAGGTGGCCCGGGCCACAGAGAAGTGACCCCACTCTGGGCCAGGTAGCGAAGCAGCTGGAGAGAGAAGCCCTTGACTGTGGAGGGAGCCCCAGGGCACCGGGGGTGGGGGGGCAGGGGAGACAGCCGCAGAGTCTGTTCTGTCTTGGTGAAGGACAGCCAGGGGGTCCTAACACCTGGTCCAGCCTCAGTTTCCCCAGCTCCTGTCACTTACCAGCTGCCTGAAGTTCAGGCCAGACAGACAGGCATCCCCTGAGCTTTGCTGGGCACAATGGCCACACGGGGGGACGGGGGGATGCGGCGAGCGGCAGGTCACAGAATACGGGGTGAGCTGCACTGGACTCACACTGCACCCCACCTCGCTCTCTGGGTGAAATCGGAGAGTTATGTAAGCACCCCCCCTGCCCCCAGGGCTCCGGAAGCTCCCTCTTGAGGCAGTGCTGAGGATCCCATGGGCAGTTGTGCCAGTGTGGCCCCGGGCATGTACCCGCCACCCAGTAACTGCTGCTATGCGTGCCCCCCACATCACACGACCCAGAGCCCCGGGGTGCTTCAGCCTCCCCCAGACACAGGGCCACGGGTGGCCCAGGGCAGGCCGGTAAGACTCCCAGGAGGCTGGGGCGCCGAAGCGCAGCCCTGGCTGGTGGAGGGGACCCCGGAGGTGCAGACAGCGGTGCCCGGTGGCCTCCTCACAGCGCCTGGCCTTCCCCCGCCCCCGCCCCAGGAGCAGCTCCCGGATCTGAACACCCACTTCCGCTCCCAGAGCTTCCACACGTCCATGTATGCCTCGTCCTGGTTCCTCACACTCTTCCTGACCACCTTCCCGCTTCCTGTTGCCACTCGTGTCTTTGACATCTTCATGTACGAGGTGAGGACCCGAACACCACGTCCTCTTCCGGATCCCCGACCTGGGCAACAAGCCCCAGCCAGGCCCCGGGCTGAGGGAGGACCGGGGCTCGGAGAGCTCCCCGGGGACAGCAGGACCGACGGGCAGTGCCACCATCGCCTCTGCAGGGCCTGGAGATTGTGTTCCGGGTCGGCCTCGCCCTGCTGCAAGTGAACCAGACGGAGCTCATGCAGCTGGACATGGAGGGGATGTCCCAGGTGGGCCGCAGGGGCGGGGTGGGAGGGATCCCCTTACACCGGGGGCACCAGGGCAGGCGAAGGCCTCCTGAGAGATGAGGGGGGCGGAGGGGGGTGGTTGCAAGGGCCAAAGGCGTTCCTAGCATCCTGCTCCTTTGCCACGGCCTCTGTTCCCCCTTCCTGGAGGACCCAGGCAGGCCCTGAGGAGCAGCCCGGGGGAAATGACAGAAGGTCTAGGCTTAGGGCAAGCCCTAGGACGCCCCCCCACCTCCTGCCCCCAGCCCTGGGTCCTCCGAAGTCTAATGTGGCAAATAGTAACGCCAGCCAAACCACAAGGTCTTGGATATAGTTTTGGTCCCAGCAACTGGGCATGGGAGGGCTGAGGGGGTCTGGGGCCACTTCCCTCCCGCCCCAGCTGCCCCACCCACTGGAGAAGAGGCCAGTCTGCTTTTCCGCCATGTCCCCATCAGGCAGGCCCCTGCCCCTCCCAGCGCCTTCCAGCTGGTGCTTCGGGGAAGAATGCACAAAGGCCGAGGCTGTGTCCGTGAACACGGGCATCCATTGTGCGCAGCTGCCGGAGGGGGCCAGCTGGGCTGAGGGGCGGGAGCCGGCCTGGCCCCGACCCGCAGCAAGCTGTGTGCTCGGGCAGGACTTGCACTTAACCCTTTGCCGGGGCTCCTGGGCCCAGGCGTGCAGCCCCACCACCGAGGCGTCTTCTATCGGGCTTGCTCTCACGGCCCTGAGCCCTCACCGGCCTCCTCTCGCTGCCCTGGGGGCAGCGACGTGCCTCCACCTTCCTCCTTGGAGGTCCCTGTGCTCACACCCCTCCACCACCCTGCCTTTGCCGGCAAGAGCTCCGAAGCCCTGCTGTTCCCTGCAAACTGAGGTCCCGGCTGCAGGCGCTGCTGCCCCCCAGCCCTGCTTCTCAGGCCCACTTGCTGGCTCCACACGCCCTGACGGAGCGCCCACCACGCAGCAGACCAGCCCCTCCCTCGGCGACGCGGAGTATGGCTGGGCTCTGGTGGCCCCCCGCACTCGGGGCCTCTGCGTCAGTGACCCCCTGTGCCCCCACAGTACTTCCAGAGGGTCATCCCCCACCAGTTTGACAGCTGCCCAGACAAGCTGATCCTCAAGGCTTACCAGGTCAAGTACAACCCCAAGAAGATGAAGAGGTCAGTACTGGGCGGCCAGGGGACTGGCAGGAAGGGCGTCCCCGAGGGCGGGACAGTGACCTCACTGGACTCCCCTCTGCAGGCTGGAGAAGGAGTATGCAGCTATGAAGAGCAAGGAGATGGAGGAGCAGATTGAGATCAAAGTGAGTCGCCAGGGCGGTGGGGGGCGGGGCGGGGTGCCCTTGGGAGCGCAGCCTTGCCCAAGCCACACACCTGTCTGTGCCCTCCACCCACCTGCCTCCTCATTCACCAGCAGGCCAGCGTGTTAGCAGGGCCCACCCAGTGCTGGAGACCTGGCAGCCAATAGGTGGTTGGTCCCTGCCCTCATGGGCTCCCCCCATTTTCGTGGGAAGATGTTGGGGAACAAATAGATACAGAGTATGGACTCCAGAAAGTACTCTGGATAAAAATGTGCAGAAGAGAGGTGGAGCTGCCCCAGGGATGATTGCCATGGGCCCAGGGAGTCAGTGCAGAAGGCCGAGCAACTGCAGGCTTGGGGGACCGGAGGAATGTCAGGGACGCCGGCCTGGATGGGCAGAGCCGTGAGGTCAGGGGCAGGCAGGAGGCATGCATGTAGGACAGAGTATGGGTCCCACTGTGGCCCCTCGGACCCAGACGCGCCTCCCTCTGCTACCTTCTGTTTTCATCCTTCCACGCGTGATTTTAGTTATTCATGCAACAAGCATTTATTGAGCGCCTACTGTATGCCAGAGTCACAGCAGAGACTGAGGGTCCACCCAGTCCAGTGAGAGGGGCAAACACAAACCCCAACACACCAGGCCTTGTCCTCTTCAGGATTCACATCCCAGCTCTGCGGTGGACCAGCTGTATGACCCAGGAAGGCGGATTCACCTCTACGAGCCTCAGTGTTCCCTTCTGCAAAATGGGAATAACATTTGCTCTGCTATTCAAATTATTATTATTATTGTTAATTTTATTTTTATTACCATCACCACTATCAACCTCTCCACCCCTTTAGAGAAGAAGAGGCAGAACCTAGATTAGAATCCAGTCCACCCATCACCCATACCTGAAGGAGAAAGAGGGCATCAGTGTCCTGGTCCTGTCTATTGGTTTTCCAGAAAGTTTTGTGTCCTGAGTTTGCAATCATTCCTGTTTCTCAGGAATGGCAGCTTGACTGATGCACCAGTCCAAACGTGTGTGCCTGTCTTGCTCATACATGCTCATGGGCCTGTACCCATCCGGTGACCGTGAGGGCCCAGCAGTAGGTAGGGACACAGCAGACACTCGGACTACATGCCCAACCTGGAAATTTCCCACGAGAGGAGCCCGAGAGCCCACAGGCCTTAGAGGATCCAGGCAGATGCCTTCTTTCACGACGGCCCTGCCCTTGGCGCCTTCACTTTTAGCCTGTTTCGAAATGTACCTGAAATTTGTAACCAGGTGGTCCAGTGAACACAGAGACAATGACACTGACTTTGAGGGAAGAGTTTATTACTCACAGGTCCCAAAAGGAGGGTGCACGCCCCCCCCCACACCGGGCCACCTGGGGAAGCCCCAGAGTGGGTCAGAATGGGTCAGGAGGCAGAGGGCGAGAGAGTTTGGAAAGCGTGGGCTGGCTCCTTTCTTGTGGTGTCCACGGGAAGGACTGGGCAAGGCCGGGCAGCCAGGTTTGAGTTCAGGATTGGTTCATCTGGACAATTTCAGCAGACAGCTGCGGGCCGCAGAAGGGTGTTCAGGTGCCCTGGGCCATGTAGGGCAGGGCGAACACTGCCAGGGAAGGTGGGTGGGCGTGGGCTCCGTATTGGCTGGTTTGCACGGGAAAGGCTAGTCCTGGGCCAGGCACTCTCTCCAAGATTAGCAAGGTGGCTGGAGATTGAAGCATCCAAAATACAGAAAGAAAAACAAAGCCCAGCGTATGCATAGGTCCTGTAGTTCCGGTTCCCTCCGGGTCTCTTGTTTTCCCTTTGGGGTAAGCAGGAGACAGGGGAGTTGCCGGGCTCAGGCAGCTTCTTAAGGCTCTCTGCGATTCTGCGGGCGGTAGGTTGTGGCCAGAGAGGAGGCAGAGCAGTGCAGGGGCCGGGGGCGGGGAGCGGTGAGGATCAGGACTCTGGAGCCCAGACATGGGGCGGAGAGCCGTGCCTGAAACAGCTCCAACCCAGGCCAGCGGGGAAGCTCAGGCAAGACATAGCCCCTCCTTGGGACTCAGTTTCCCCACCCGTGACATCAGTGAATGGCCCTCAATCAAGTCTATGATTCTCTCTGATGGCAGTGGCTTCCTGGGAGGGTCCTGAGTGTTTCCATCACCTTTTTCTCCCGGGACAAAATCAGGAAATGTTCGTGGTCCCCAGGGAGGCGGCGCCTCATTAAGAATGGATGAGTGTGGGGTCTCGGGGCTTCAGGAAGATGCAGCACCTACTCTGGACCCAACTATCCGCACCCACTTCTTACGGGGTGCCTAGACACAGACTACAGTGCAAGGCATATGTAAACCTCACCTGCTTCCCAAAAGGCCCTGGGGAACTTAAAACCACAAATATCCACCCCGAACCCATCGGTGCAGGAGACAGGCTGCGTCCAGAACCACAGCCCGAGGGAAGCGACAGCTTTTGAGCACAGCTGACCTTTGGGGGGTCACAGAAATGTGGCTGTCCCGCTGGAGGAAGCGTGTGTGTTCAGCAAGACCCCCTCCCCTGGGCCCAGACTCTGAGAACAGTTCATTCCGGTGCTGAAAGCAGAGCGATGAGGGGCGGGACTGATAGACACAGAGCAAGGGTCTGCCCCTGATAGGTGTCCCGTTGGCCTTTGACAGGCTCCGACGTGGGGTAGAAACAGACTCCCGAGGAAGGCGTGAGGGCTGACTGCTGACCCCTGATCACATTGTTTTAAGTGAACCAGGTTTTGTTTAAAAAAAAAATAATCTAATGGGCCGTTCTGAAC
This sequence comes from Mungos mungo, assembly GCA_004023785.1. Classification (NCBI taxonomy): domain Eukaryota; kingdom Metazoa; phylum Chordata; class Mammalia; order Carnivora; family Herpestidae; genus Mungos; species Mungos mungo. The sequence continues at coordinate 121,894 of PISW01005758.1, forward strand.
AGGCATTGGCCCTGTTTTCTGGAATCACCCAGAACATTTGGGGATGGCTCTGTCTTGCCCGGAGGCAGCCTGGCCCTTAAGGGGACAGACCTCTGTGTGCATGGGGAGCGGGTGGGGTTCTGACACACTCCCCCCTCTCCCCACATAGAGGCTTCGGACGGAGAACCGGCTCCTGAAACAACGGATCGAGACCCTGGAGAAGGTTAGGAGCGTGGCCACCAGCCTGTGGCACCAACTCCTCCAGGCCCCAAGCAGGACCAGACCAGCCCCCCCGCCCCCGCCCGGGGCCCAGGCCCCACCCTGAGCCAGCAGGCCCTGAGGAGCATGGTGTGAATCTCACGGGGCCCCCACCCCGAGCCCCACCGAGATGTGGGCTGCCAGAAAGTCAGGGGTCCTAGAGCAGCTGTGCTTGGGGTCGGGTGTGAAGTTACAACCCAGTTCACTGCAATCACTGGGTCCCTCCTGGGCTGCCTGCGTGGGGCGGAAGGAGGCACAGCCGTAGCTTTGACTGAGGTGCCCCGAATTAGACCACAGGCTCCCAACCCCGGAATTTGGAAGCCTCGCCCTCAAAAGAAAAGAGATAGAGGAGGGGAGGCCTTCCCACTGGCGCTGTGGTGGGGTGCCACAACCGTGACCCTGGCCCCTACCTTCCTGCCCCTCTCCCCACCTCACGGGGCCCTCTGCTGCCCACGGGGAGTAGCTCCCCAGCAGATTTTACCACCCTTGCCCCAAAGTCTAGATTCTTGCTTAGACTAAAGTGAAAACACTTCCAGCTGGCCCAGCACTGCCACCCCAGGCCTCACCCCCCAGGGATGGCGCCTCCTCACACACTGGGTTTTCTGGGCCCTGGAGGGTGTGGCCGTGGGCACCCCCACCTCCCCACCCACACAGACCCCTCTCCAGGACGGAGCTAGCTCTGGCTTTGGTCTTCCTCTGGGTCCTCTCCTGCTGGTTCTCTGGTTCTCTGGTCTCATGCCTCTCTCCCCTGCTTCTAGAGATAGTCCACCGCGTTAGTGACAAGTGGTTCTTGTCTGTCTCTCCCCCTCTCCTGTCCCTGCGCGCCTTCCGCTCTGCCTCCTCCCCCTGTCGCTCGGAACCCCCTCCGCCGGGTAGGAGAGCGCTGCTCTGGCTGATAGGTTAATCCAGGTACTGTAGCCTTTCCTCTCCCCCTCCCTGTCCTTCTGGTCCCCGCACACTGCAGCCAGGAACCGCTGCCTCCTTGGCCGCTGCCACGGGGGGTGGGGGAGAGGGGCGCGGGCGGGCACCGTGCATGGGGGTGGCTGGGGCCCGCTTCTCAGGGGAGACAAAGGTTTCCCTAGGGGGGAAGAGGGGTGTGCGCGTGAAAGCATGGTGTGTGGGGGTGCGTGTGAGCGTGTCTGAGTGTAAGCATGTGCATGTGTACAGAAAGCCTCCTCCCAGCCAGGGACACACGTAGGGGCCCTGAGGCTGTATCAGCATCAGGCCCTGGTGTGTGCACTGCACTGAGCCTCTCTACCACAACACACACACACACACACACACACACACACACACACCCCTCTTCTGGCCCCTCACGCTCCTCTCTGCTCCTCCCTGCAAGGCCTGCCATCTTTCACCTGCTTCTGCTGCTGCCTCACCTTGAATGGCTTTATCTGGAAGTTTCTGCCCACCACCTGGTGGCTCCGAGCCTGGAATGAGGGGGAGCCCGAATTGGGTGGGGTAGGGGGATGAGGCTGGTGGGGGTGTGTCTTAGCCCCGGGTAGATGGAGGCCCGGAGAGGTTGCAGGAGACCTGCGCTCCACCAGGCTGGCCCTGAGTCCCCGGGGCCCTGGCTGCCTCCAGACCCCCTCACCAGCAGAGCCTCTGCTGTGCCATTCAGCCTAAGTAAGGATCATTGCTCCCTGCCTGGGGCAGAGGCCGGCACCCCTAGCTGGCAGGGGAAGGAGCTGGTCTTGGCCCCAGCTTGGGGCCCCCTTTCTTCATTTAGGCTCCACAAAGCCTGGGCCTGGGGTGGCTCTGTCCCTCCAGGCTCCTCCCTGTGTCCCTTCACAGGTGCCCAGGCCTCGTGGGGCGCCCCATCCCAGGCTCTGAGTACGGGAGACCCCTCGTCCCCTTCACTTCCACCCCACGTGCGCCCTCTCTGGGTCCCCCCCCCCCCGAGGTGGGCCCCAGGCTGGGGCGGTGTGTGAGCGGAGGGTCACGGCATCCCGTCTTCGCTGTACTCAGGGCCAGGTGACCCGGGCACAGGAGGCGGAGGAGAACTATGTCATCAAGCGGGAGTTGGCAGTGGTGCGGCAGCAGTGTAGCTCGGCGGCCGAGGACCTGCAGAAGGCGCAGAGCACCATCCGCCAGCTTCAGGAGCAGCAGGTGGGGGGAGCTGCAGGGGTGGGTGAGGCTGGAAGACAGCTGCAGTCGCCAGGGGCTAGAGCTCAGCATGGGGCCCAGAGCCCATCTGAGCCAAGGGATCACCCATAGATCTCAGAGACCTGCTGTAGCCGATGGTGGCGAGCAGGCCCCGGGCGGCTGGGTAGGAGGCCCTCCCCTGGGAAGGGGACAGCACCCTGCCAGGCCTCTAGGCATCGAGATGGGGCCCAGGCTCCAACCCCAGGGGCTTTCCTCACCTGCCAGGCGGGTCTCCACGCCCCTGGGGTACTTTCGAGAAGCCTTCTGGGCACTGAGCAAGAACGTGATCCCCGTCTTTCCCCATCCCATCCCTTCCTGTTTTAAAATGGGGGTGGAGCGAGAGGAGGGAGGCAGGGAAGAAGGGGCAAGAGTGCCCCAGCCCCAGCCCAGCGGCGCTGCTCCCAACCCCATTGAGTGCTCCCACCTTCACATCGGGAGGTGTGCCTGGGAGAACCCTTCCGCCTCCCCCTCCCCAGCACTCCTGGGAGCCGGCCTGAGGACCTGGGAAGACCCCTTCAGAAGGTCCCCTCTTTGTGGCTTTCCCAGCAAAGAGGATAAGCCAGGGGGGCTCCACAGCATCGGAAGCCCCATGATGGGATTCAGCTCCCTCGCCCAGGGACTTTGAGGCGGGGGTGGGCTGGGGTGGGGGTGGGGAGGTTGTTCAAAGCCTGGGCCTACTGCCAGCCGGCAGGAAGGCTGCTGACCCCCCAGCTGCAGCCCAGGGCCCGACGCAGCCCTCTGCCTGCCCACAGGACAACCCGCGCCTCACCGAGGACTTTGTGGCCCACCTGGAGACCGAGCTGGAGCAGTCCCGGCTGCGGGAGACAGAGACGCTGGGGGCCCTGCGGGAGATGCAGGACAAGGTCCTAGACATGGAGAAGGTGCAACTGGGCGACCAGTGGGCAGACGCAGGGGAAACCGCGCGGGAGGGGGGTTGGAGGCACTAGATGTGCTCTGGAGGTGCGTGGGCAGGCCCTAGTGGAGAAGGGTGACCAGGCGG